>CM053271.1:46806340-46869312 GCA_028583415.1 Protea cynaroides | reverse complement strand
TAAAATCTCTACTTCCATTATCTAAGGAGCCAGTATCAGATGCAATGCCACCAACAGGCAATATCATTGATGGAGAGGTACAAGTGTGTAATGAATCAATATCCATCTCACTGCATACATTCATTTGCTCATCTATCTCAGTAGAGAAACCAGCCTCACTTGTTACCTTATCACCCACCTTGATACCCAAATCACTAGCAATAGCAGCACAAGTTTCATTTCCAAGTTCTAACTACAGAGGAATTCCCATTGCAAGGTGTATTCTTGCTTACAAATTGAGACTCGTACATCTTTATTTCTAATAGCAGAAACCTTTAATTTGAGGTTCCATCACAACAGGACTATTGCAGACTGACAACCTTGATCAACTAATGGATTTAAATTGCATTTGGGCATAGGTATATAGAGTAACAGCATGGTCACGAATTAAAGAATCATGTGGTGCACAATGGAGCATATTAGTCAAAGTTTGTTTATACTGAAGGAGACTAATAGACAGCAGAGCTGACCCCTTATTGCGACAAACTCTTATTACTTCGATACATGCTTGCACAAGTTACCCATCTTTGACCATTCACAATCACATATTGCAAACTCAATACCAGGGTTCCACACAATATGAGCTTTCTCTCGGTCGTGCTGGCTAACTACTTTTGCGTACTGCCCTTCTAAAACAACATCAGAGTCTGGAATCTTCAGTGCTTCGCTCCAGAATGTTGAACCATTCATTTACTCATATTATGATATTGGGAAAAATCATCCTTCCCCAAATACTCATCAAGCTAGAAATATGAATGGGTTTTGGTTCCCAACTTATGACCAGCCAATTAGCTCGTTGATAAACACTTTGGTCCTTTTCATTCAACAATCTTAGTTTGAGTTGATGGTGGTAGTATTATATAGTTGCACAAGTCTCTTAGCTTACTAGTGGAAGAGTCTTTAATGCAGTAGTCTATGTGCCTGGACAAAAATAAAAAATAAAAATGATTAAAACAAGAAAAAAAATGCCTCTGCCTAATTAGCCACAAAGATTCAAACACACAACACTAGAAAGGGACACGAGGCTCCCGTTACTGTAGGGTATGGGGAGGGGCACAATGTACATAGCCTTATCCCGCAAAACATAGAGGTTGTTTCCTTGTTTCGAACCTGGATACTTAAGGCAAACTAATTAAGTGTATTTTCAGCTAAGCTTCGTGGACTTATGCTTCTCAGAATTTAAGAGACCAGCTTCTCATATTGAGCAACTACAAAATGAGGATCTAATGAGATGCTAGCATTCAGAATCTTTTTTACCAGAAGCTGAGACAACCAAGAAGCCCATCCCCCCCACAAAAAAAAAAAAAAAAAAAGAAAAAAAAGAAAAGAAAAGAGAAGCTCCTAGGCTCCTGCTTCTCTACCATAAGTGGACCATGAGAAGCTTATAGTCTAAAAGCAACAGATATTTATACCTAACACAAGAATTTGTGCCCCTCTTTAATGGACCATTTTATAAAAACTTACGTACTATCTAGACGGTGTTGCCCTCAAATCAAGAGTGAAAAAATGGACCATACCATTGAAATCAATACAAATTGACAGTTGAGAAAAAACTTCAAATAGTGGGTTTCCTGATTAGTATATATGGAGGCTCATAGTCCATCCAGGAGTTTGCTGCCCTCCTACAGAATTCCCTATACAATTAAGGAGAGGACCAAAGAGTGATATTGCTAATAGGGAAAAGATAAATCTTGTTTGTTAATGAAAAGGTCTAACCTATTCTTGGAAACTAGATTTCCCTGAAGTAATCCAAGAAATCTGAGCAATCAATGAAATCTTCCATGATACTCAAACAAATCCATATTGCCATCTCCTTTACAGATGCTATGTATTGCCTCCCCAAGTCGTCTCGATATCTCCGAACATATCTCCATCACCAAACATTTTTTTAACAACTTTTTATGTGGATGAACTTCTTGACGAGCTTTACGGCACCAAGTTTTTCTCCAAGTTGGATCTATGGCCTGGCTTCCATCAAATAGGAGTCCGCCCAGAAGATGTTCACAAGATTGCATTTCACATTCACGATAGGCACTACGTGTTCCTTGTGATGCCTTTTGGCCTCACTAATGCGCCCTCCACGTTTCAAGCAACGATGAACTCGGTATTTCAACCTTTCCTTCGTCATTTTCTACTAGTGTTTTTTGATGATCTGCTTGTGTACAGCCCAACATGGTTGAACCATCTTTCTCATCTCGGTCAAGTCCTTAGCACACTACAAGCACATTGGTTGTACGCAAAGTGGTCCAAGTGCACATTTGGCCAACAGACCATTGATTACCTTGGCCATATCGTCTCAGCCACCGGAGTCTTTATGGACCCTTCAAAGATTTCTGCCATGCTATAATGGCTAGTATCACGTTCGGTCTGTGAGTTGTGGGGCTTCCTGGGTCTCACAGGATACTACATACATTTTATTGCACATTATGCCCGAATAGCTTTGCCACTCACTGATCTCTTTCAAAAAGGGACCTTCTCTTGGAACTGACAGCTCAAGCTGCTTTTAACACTTTGAAGAATGCAATGACTACTGCTCCTGTGCTACAATTGCCTAACTTCCAACTTCCCTTCACGGTGGAGACAGATGCGTCTGGCCTCGGTATTGGAGCTATCATCACACAACAACAGCATCCCATTGCATATTAAAGTAAGAAGCTTTTGCCCCGGATGCAAGTTGCCTCCATTTATGTACGAGAGATGTATGCAATAATGGAAGCGGTACGTCGGTGGCGACCCTACCTTTTTTGTCATAATTTTTTTATTAAAACTGACCAACGCAGCTTGAATAAGTTAACTGATCAGATTATACAAACATTGGAGCAACATTTCTGGTTAACCTAAGTTACTAGGGTACTCTTTTGATGTTTTTTATCATCCCAACAAAGATAATGTGGTGGCCGACACCTTGTCTCAAGCCCTTACTGAGACATGTTCTTTCCTTGCTCCGAGTAGTCCCGTTTTGGGGTTAGGGACCAAATATGGGAAGATTTAGTTAGTTCCCCGGAGCTATGTGCGATTCTTGATGGTCTTGCGCTCAATCCAGTTGCATTTCCTCATCATACATTTGAAGATGGTCTTTTGTTTTTCCATAACCGAATCATGGCACCATCTAATTCAAAGTTGTGCCCCCAGCTGTTGCATGAATATCATTGTTCACCCATGGGAGGGCATTCTAGGTTTCTTTGGACTTATCATCGCATCTCTTCTAACGTATATTGGAAGTGGCTTTGGTGGCAAGTTAAGCAATACATTGCATAGTGTCTGGTTTGCTAGCAAGTGAAGCACCTTACGGCAACGTCGACTGGGTTACTACAGCCATTACCCATCCCTTCTTAGGTTTGGGAGGATGTGTCATTGGACTTCATCACGGGACTGCCCGTCTCTTCTGGGAAAACAGCAATTCTTGTCGTCATAGATCGCTTAACCAAATATGCGCACTTCTGCCCACTGACACCCAGGTATACAAGCCTCAAGGTTGCTGAAGTATTCGTAATGAACATTGTACAACTCCACGGCATGCCTTGCTCCATTGTTAGCGATCGCGATCCGCTCTTTGTTAGTCGGTTCTGGCAGGTATTATTTCTTCTACATGGCACGACCTTGGCTATGAATAGCTCATACCACCCGCAAACCGACGGACAGTCCGAGGTGTTGAATAGGTGTCTCGAGATGTAACTTTGAAGTTTTGTCTTGGATTCCCCTCAGTAGTGGGTCCGCTACTTACCATGGGCCAAGTTCTGGTATAATACCACCTACCACTTCGCTACCGGTATGACACATTTCTATGCGTTATATGGTTAACACCCTCCCACCCTTCACCGATATGTTTTAGGTTCTTCCAATACTGAGGTTCTTAACAAGGAGTTGGAATGGTGTGGTGAGATTTTACGCGTCGTCAAAATCAACCTGGTTCATGCCCAAAGCTGAAAGAAATCTCAAGCAGATAAACATAGCTTAGATCGCTAGTTCGAGGTGGATGATTGGCTTTATGTTAAGTTACGACCTTACTGTCAAGCTATAGTTGCTCAACAGAATCATCCGAAGTTAGGAAGACGTCATTTCTGTTGATCACAAGTTGACACTGAGAGGGGGGGGGGGGTGAATCAGTGTCTTCAAAAATTCTTCTTAGATAATTTATTTAAAGACAGATACTACCCAAAGCTGACACTATATTCACTGACCATAACCACACTGTCACTGAAGTACAATCACACAACCACTGAAACACAAGCACACACACTGTCGTATGCATAACCACCTCGCTACCACAGAGTGGCCAGGTCTACCATGTTGTACACACCTATCCTGTAGGTCATTCTATGCACTTCACAATATACAAATAAACACATTTACATATAATCAACAACACAGAGATATACGTGGTTCACCAACACAGTGTGTGATGGCTAGTCCACAGAGTAATACCCAATGGGCTCCGTATATACTCAATACTCTACTTTTAGCTATCTACATAGCAGGGAGTACATACACCCAGTTTACCCAGTATAAAACTAGGAGGGCACAAATATGCCAATAATTCAGGTACCAAAGTACCAGTGCTCAGCACATGCTGCACACACCACGCTTAACCCGCACCCACGGGAATCAAACAATAATAGTTTTTGGGCTTATAGCAATGCCTTACAATTTAATCTTCACTAGCTAGGCATTCATCATTTATCACCTATAGCTAGCATACATTGAGTACAGAAAATAAACAATTAACTCATACAAAGTTAGGAGGCTTACAACCCTTGTCTGATATTTTTCTGGTACTCTGGAAAGACTCTAGGATGTTTCTGTGAAGTCTGGCACAGTCTCGAAGTCCACTGGAATACCTTCAATTCATTGCATACAACATAGGCCACATTTTCCTCTCTTTCTTCTTCAAAACACCAACACACCTTTCAATACTCCATTAAAGCTTCACATAAGCTCATATAACTTTCATTACTACCCAACAGCCATTGAACTCTCAAATACACATCAAGGAAGCTCATTTCCACTTCTTGATGGTTGGTGGAAGGATTCAAACCATTCTTACACACCAACACTGCAATGAGGCTTCACACAAGCTTATAATCACCATAAATATTCAATGGAAGCTTCACCAACCTCTCACCACTCATTAATGCACCATTGACAGGCAACGTTGAGGTTGGTGGGTGATTGATTGCTTACACACAAGGCTAAACTCTCAAAAACCCCTTTCTACCTCTTCTATTCTCTTCTTTACAATTTCTGCTCAAGTTTGAGCTCCATTAATGGCTCACCACCATTTTGGACCTTCATTACTCTTCAATGGAGCGTCAATATCCTCATAGATGATTGGTGTAGAGATTTTTCATCATAGAACCCACCAACACCTTCCAAAGAGAGTTTTTCACCAAAAATCGAGCCTCCTCTCTGTTCTTTATCCCCAAATCACTCTCAGATTGTAGAGTAATCAAAATAGAGCTCGTAGGAATTTGAACGGACTGATTTGAAGGTCAAACGGCCGAGATATGACCGTTACAGTTTCGACCAATGATGTTATTCCAAATGGCATCTTTTTAACCGAATATAGTGTACTACACTACACAGAAACTCTGCCCCATTGACATGTCAGAGTCGGTGTCGAGTTCCCATTCGCTGGATCTGGAATCTTGACTAAAAGCCGCATGATCTCTATTGAAAAGGCGGGATTTAACTTACAGCTGTCGGATCTGTCAGACAGGTTGTAAAACAGTGATTGGTCGAGCCGAGAATCTTCTCTATAGGCCGTTCGATCATCTCAAGAATGCGGGATGAAAGATGACTGTTTGATTATCATAATCACGGTTAGATTTCCTCGGAGCTAACCACTGCCATTTGATCGAGAACCAACCTGATGCACACCGTACGCACGCCTCACCGAATCTTGAATTAACCTCATGCTTCACGATCCAATATATTAAGTTGCGGCTAGCCATTCACATTGCTCGTGGGAGAATCTTGATGAGTCCTCCTCGATGCACCTGATCCCTCCATTTTATGAGCCATCAGATGCGCATTTAAGCTGCGTGGCTCAACCCCGGCCACCGATTTTGAATCTTCTTCATTTTAACTTGACAAAAATGCCCCTGTAACGGCAGAGAGTTCTCTCTCTCTCTTGACCTTTTGTCAAGCACCTTGTGTGAGTGCAGGATGTGCTATGGGGCATGCGCGCAGGCCAGCTGCCTTGAGACATGTCTTGCGGGCCAGCTGCTTGTGGCGGCCATGGCTTGCGGGCTAGCTTGCGAGCGGCCTTGCCCGGATGTGCTTGGCTTTGGCTTGTGGCATGGCCCTGCCTGGGTGGCCTACGGCTTGCTATGGCTGCCCATGTCATGTGGAATGGTCGTGGCTGCTTGGGTGGTCTGCGGCTTGCTGTGGCTGCCCATGGCATGTAGCAAGGTGTCGTGGCTGGCTGCCACGGTGGCATGCCACCTCAACAGTGGGACCCACCCACTCATTTTCTCTCTCCTCCTTCTCTCTCTACTTTCTCTCTCTTTAGCTTCTCTCTCTACTTTCTCTCTCATCAGCTTCTCTCTCTTCCTTCCACGATTGCCACATCACCACATCAACTATGATTGCCATGCAGTCAGTGGGACCCACTATGGGACCCACACTCTCTCTTTTTCTCTCTCCTCTTTCTATCACCATTCTCTCTCTAGAGTTTCTCTCTCTTCTTTTTCTCTTTATTTTTTCTCGCTCATCAAACAAACCACATCATCAATGAGACCCACACTCTGTAGAACACTGTAGAGCACACCTAAGGCTTTTTCATCACTACCACTTGCACAGACACTCTCTCTCCTGCACTGACACCCTCTCTCCTCATTTCTCTAACTATATGCTCATCTATGCTGCCACTTCAACCAAGTTGCCAACAATGACAACACATGACCAACAATGACAACACATGGTCAACAATTTCGGCCCATTCTGCGTCCTCTCCTGTGTCGGCAAGGTCGCCTACAAATTAGATCTTCCCTCAGAGGCTCGCATACATCCCGTGTTTCATGTTTCCCTTTCAAAAAAATGTCATAGAGATCCGACACACCCGACCACTTGGACACCCTTTCCTTCTATGGATGATCGTGTCTTGCCTTCCCCTCTGGCTATTCTTATTCAACGACGCCTTCAGTGACAAAACCAGTTGGCTCCTCAGGTTCTCGTGCAATGGGATGGGCTGCCGTTGGAGGAAGCTTCTTGCATGGATACGTTACTCCTTCGTTGTATGTACCCTCGACTGAACCTTGAGGGCAAGGTTCTTCGGGAGAAAATGGTAATGACACGATATGCATGGCTACGGAAGGCATGGACGAGGGGCATGACGGATTGATCACCCCGATATGAAGTCGTGGTAGTCGTATCAGAGCAAGGCCACAGGCACTGAACGATTATGTTTAAGGGGATGCATACGTGGCTATGAAAATGCATACATGGCTAAAAGATTGGATTTGTTAAAGTTGTACGAAATTTGTTAGACAGTCAGGAAGGTGGTTAGAGGACAGGTGTTGCTAGGTGTCATGTACGTAGTCTGGTCTATTATAGAGTCTGTTATATAAGGAAATGATGGGAATAGAATGGTAAGATCCATTTTACAATTTCTATCTTCTCCTTCTCTTTCACCAGGAGGTGATTACCCTCAAAGAAATTGGGTTATCTTTTTGTATCTATCAGTTTCCCAAGGAAATCACCGGTTTAAGCTTCCAATAAGACACCTTCTTCTTAGGGAGGTTTTTAATATTCATACCAGTTGCTATTGCCTCGTAAGAGATATCCTTTAATCGATGTGAATCCAGCATAGGATCCGAACACATTATTGAACAAAAAACCCGGTTGGATAGAAACACTTTGAATATCAAAACCCTGCAGAAGAAGATACAGCAAAGAACATACTGTTATACCTGTTTCAGTTTACCCTTGCACTTCTGATAGAGATCCTTCAAATCCTTCACCTCTGAATTTGATCCTCTGTAGTTCGTTTCAAATTCTTTAGCATCAGCCTCAGTGACCTGCAACTAATAAAAACAATTGCTTCTAGCTCATGCACCCAGAATAGCGCGAAGCTAATAACTAGATTCTGTCATTTCTCTCAAACAAATAAAAATGGTGTTGCCTTCTTGTACATTACATTGTTCTGAAATCCTCCTGTAGATTTTGAGCAACTTCCCCAATAAGGTCCTTGATTGTATTCAAACCAGATATACAAAACAAATTAATTCCCAGTGAATCAATAGAATAGCACACGGATGCCACAATGGACAGAATTTTAATAGGCACTCACAGCATCATCAAGACAACCAGCCTGATCATGAAGTGTCATTTTCTCTTCGTCTCCAAGAATTGATATCACTTTTTGGAATTGGTGAAAATTTTCTTTGGCTTCCTATAAGCAGAAAACTAGGTACAGTTACAAATAAAGCCACCCAACATGCAACAGTTAACATGTATAAAATCATTAGAAGATACAAGTTTCACCTCATCATCAGGATTCTTATATGGATGAAGAAGCAATGCAAATTTTTAGTACCCCTTCTTTATTTTCAGCTGAGATGCTGTCATCTCCACTCCGAGAATCTATAAGGCATTATGTTAGCGATGTCCATCTCTTGTTCTGTTACAAATTGGAATCTCCAACTTTCCTAAGAAGAAATAAGCACAAGTATACTTGGCAAGTTCAGTAAGTTTTTGGAGGGGGACGATTGGTCGGCAGCAGGTGGCTGCAAATTGCCCCATCCTCTCTAGGGCCTTGCCCATGATTATATAGGATAGGAATAAGGTCCACTACTTTGATAAGTCAGCTTTTGAGCCGCTTTATAGACAGGATTGTCAATAATATTGGGAATACTATCACATTGCTAATGAGATTGGAATCCTGTGATCTTATATATTGAGAGTCCCTCCACTTACTAGTTTGAACTTTTAAGTTCCTGTGATCTTATATATCGAGAGTCCCTCCACTTACTAGTTCGAACTTTTAAATTAAAAACTTGATAAATAAACAGGTACCCTAAAATAATAGTTTAAAGTACCTATTCCTTTTATTTTGAGTGTGTATTTTTTTCCCCTCAAGCAAAACCTTTTTTTTTTTTTTTTGGGTGAAGTCAAGCAAACCCTTTATGGATCAATTGAATATAAGAGGTATAATAATTTTCTTCCAAAAAAGACCGTTCAAAAAGGAACAAACAAAATACTGACAAAAACAAAGAAAATATACAAATAACCACTAATCTCAAGGCAAGACCACACATGCAAGAATCCCAGGTCCAAACTTCTCATTGTTTTAATCAATCAACAGCTAATTTTAGCTGAGCTAGGTCCCCAAGCTAATGAAGCACTAACAAGGAAGTTAAATGATGACACAACAACCCTCAATCAACTAAATAAACACTTTAACATTAACAAAAGAAAAGAAAAGGTTCACTACAACCCAATCTCCCCCTAAGATAGATGCGGACAATGACAAATCACAAAGAGCAGAGCAACTCCTTACACACTTCCAGCTGAAAATGTAAACAAATTATTAGGAACTCCTGAGCCCCTAGATTGACAGAATATGACAAAAGCAAAACAAACTAATAAAATAGTAGTCATCAAAGAGTCCACAAAACTGCTTGTTTGCAATATAAGTCAGCATAGTATCGTTGTATTATTATTTCATTATTTCATTCACAGATATAATTAGTGTGTGCCCATACTCTACAATATAAATTAAAATACTCCATCCTTCTCTTCTCTTCGATGAAGCAAAAACTTATTTTAGATTAGTCATTCATGTCAACAATATTATTAAATCTCTACTATCTACCTTGTAGACCAACTCTCACCTTCAAAAGTGAGATATTTTTCTTGATGAGTCCTCTATGCCAGCCATTCTCAACATCGTGCAATTAGTTACAAGAGGCATGCACATTTTCCACCACAAAAGACTATCATAGATGTTATCGTAGGAAATTGGTCAGACTCCTGATAGTGACACCTGTCACAGAAAGATGGCAGGTTGGATAACCCAGGGGCCACTTCGATGCCTAAGTTAGCTTAAGGGCGATTAGTAGATGAACTCATGTATGAGAAAGCCCAATTCACGGTAAAGGAGTTTGGTAGTGAATTCAAGAGGGTATAAGCTTGATAGCAAAAGGTCGATCCGTTTATCTTCGTGGTAATGGTATTTATTGAGCATGGAGTGGCCCCGGATTACGGGACGTCTCTTGCAGTTGCATGGATCTCAAGACTCCTTCCGGGATCCTGGGGGATCCATCATGATGGACAGTGTATCCCCCCCCTCTCTCCAGCTAGGAGGGTTATGACTATATTGGCAAGCTTCATAGCCATTTAATGCAGATCCTAGGGCCGGCTTAGTGATAACCGTCCTGGAACTCCTTGGAACCGCGATAACCACTTAATCATCGGTTATCCTTTTATTATTCGAACATGCTTAATTCCCGCACATAGGCAGTTGCTTGGGGCACAAAATCGTGCCTGACTAGATAATTTTGGATGGGCCACGTGTCTGCTAGCATAATCAATCCACGTGGTGCCACTAATTGATCACATTCGGCATGGTCCTAACAATAGGCATAAATATCAAGACTTGCATATTTAATCATGCACCAACTATGTCCCACCTTCTTTTTGTAACTAATTTACAGAATAGGAAAAAATTCATCGAAAGAAATCTATATCATCAATGCAACAAAATTTTAGCCTTGGACTGCAACCTGTGTGCAGCCAATTTAGGGAACGAAAATCGATTGATATGCATTCATTCGAATATAGAACCATAGAAAATACGATAAAAGAGGCACCTTCCTAATCCTTTAAAACCTCTCAAGTTCAAAACCCAAAATATTTTTTGGTAATTTTTTTATCAACAAGAAATGTTCAAAAAAGAAAGTGAGGTGGGGGGAGCCGAATTCTCTAATCTATGAAAGCACCAAAACATCTTTAAAGGACTATAGATTATGAATAAAATCAACAAAAAAAAAATCAAAACTTCGGGCATCAATCAAAGAATTTTGGATATCCGGCTATTCTAGACCTAACTGCCAATCTAAGGCATGGACCCGTAATATTAGAGCAAAGGGAAATATCAGAATTTCGCTAGAGAAAGTACATCATAAAAATGAAGAGGTCATGAATTCAATTCTCCTTGGGCTCTACCTATTAAAAAAAAAAAAAAAAAAAAATGTACACCATTTGTTGTAGTATATGAGCCACTTCCATGTAGGGAACGAGATAAAAATCATCTCTTTAAAGCTCTTCTGTTTTGTCGGAGACCAGATGGCATCCTCTTGGTCTTGGGTATGGTGTTCTTTGTTTTCTTCCGAAACCCTAGTTTTCTTCTTCTTCGCCATTTTGATGGAGAGAATAATCTGTACGGAGTCACGGACAAATGCGATAACTCCAAAGTGAACAATGAAACAAAGTAGAAGGTTTCCCTATTTATACCATCTCTGCGACCGCTATCAATAATCAATAGTATCATAGATTATGTACTTCAATAACATTCTCGCCATTTTCTTCGTTCCTCCGCAGGCCATAGGGCAGCATTAAAGTTTCGGTGAAGGGGTTTTGGGTAACCCGTAGAACTAAACTGTATTTATAGGTGAATGACAACTTAGCCGGTGGTGTGATCTCTTATAATACTTTTTAAAAACTTCTGAATTTTTTTTTTTTTTTGGTAAAGTTCTTTTTTAATTTGTCCTTTTGTTGATTGTATGAAATTGCACAATTTTACATAAGTAACGTAGAGCAAAAGTGATTCGATCATTTGTTGATTTTGATTTGAGTTCATATATCTAATAGGGATAAATATGACCTTTAATCCAGAGAGGACCCGTGTCCGAAGGACTCACCCATGGAGGATGGCTACATGTCATTGCATATGACTGAGCCAACGAATGCCACTTTATGAGACGTCTAAATGGAAGGATTATCCCCATCATTTTCAGGATAGCCATATACTCGCACCTAAAAGGGGAAGATTCCATCTTTTCGCCACACATAAGCTAGCAAAGACATATCTATCTATCTAAGCTAGGGTCACGGGATCTGTCAAGGAAGGTTCTCTGTAAAATCGACATCTAACAAACCAGAAGGTCCCCTGCCCATGTCATACCCCTACTTTCAAGGGATTGGACCGTGGGAATCCTTTCTTCCTTCCACGACTGGACCACTACCACAGCTAATGAAAGATTGCTCGCAGCTACAGACGTGTCCTTACTTATTGGAACCACCTCAATCAAGGCCGAAATCTATGCCACCTCTTGCCTCTATAAATAACACCCAGAATGAAGGTATTTGGATCCAATTCTCTACACTTTTACACCCTCTCTCTGTCAAATCTTTTTTTACCCTTCTCTATAGAAACTCTCGTATTCTCTTATACAAAGTTCCATCTGCTTGTTCTTGTTTTGACTTAGGCATTGGAGTGGTCACTAGGTTTCCGAACCCACCTCGATGAGGCTTAATTGCTTCTCTATTGAGAGATGTGACCCACTAGAAGCTATGGACAAGAACCAGCGCCAACAATATCCCCAAGGTGACGGGCCTTGATGTAACATGGAATTGGTTAGTGAAATGACAAAAGAAGATTGCTTCATGACTGTTGGATGTACTTACAGGGAACTATTAGAGAGATTACAGGGATTTTGAATGTGTAACATGGGTTTAAACTTTAACTAACTAGTAGTGATGCAGGCTCTGATGAGATCCAGCTTGTGTAACCACACCACCCAAGATCTTGAGAAGATCTAGGGTCTGTTTGATAAAACTTCTGCTTCTAGATTCTATGGATTCTGGCTCCCAGGGAACCATTTTGGAGTAGAAACGCGTTTGATAAGTCCGGTTGGATTCCATCTCCCACAGAGTGAACTAGATTTAGAATAGCTCCAAAATCCAAAATTTAGAGTCATAAATACTTGCTCCAAGCTATTGGATAAACCTTTTTTTTGGGAGAAAGAAAAGAGTCAACTCTCACATGACTCTTACTTGACCACCACCACCGTCGCCACTACCTACCATCGCCACCACAACTACCACCACCGCCACTACCCACCACCACTGACCACCCACCATCACCACCGCTGCTGCTACCACCCACCACCCACTTCCACCATCTCCACCACCACCGCTACCACCCACCACCCACTTCCACCATCTCCACCACCACCACTGCTGCCACCACCACCAATCACCACCCACCACCACTACTATTTTTTTTTATACTTTGATTAGGGGATAGTGTGTTATCAAACATGTTTCTAATCTAAAGATGCTCTGGAATCTATTTTGAAATTGCGTTATAAAACAAGTTTATACTCCAAAATAATCCTGGAGTAGCCTAGAGTAGAATCCAAATTTGAACCAGAATCCAGAAGCAGAAGTTTTATCAAACGGGCCCTAAAGATGAAGCTCTATTATGGACCCTTTAAATATGTATGTCCTGTGGTTCAAATTAAGTTGGTAAATCATATTCATTATTCATTCTCCCTAATTAGTTAGCAGAGGAGAGGAGAGCAGAGAGTAGAAAGCAAAGCACTTGCAATGATGTGTTTAACTCTTGGATTCCTTTAATACTTGTTGGACTTTCACTAGGTAGGAGGTCCTGATGCTCTGTAGATGACAAGTTCCTAAAGGTGTTCAAGGATTCCAAGGAGTAGATTCATCATTATTATTTCTTCTATCTGTTCTTCTTCTGTAGGATTTTTATTGATCCTAATAAAACTCATTTCAATGAATTCCATATGGAAAATAAAATACATTTGAGTAACAACATAATCAAATAAAATAAATAGAACATACCTCTTCATAGAAGATTGATTTCCGCCCTTGTCTTGTAATTGATTCCCAACAGAAATCTTCTACAGTCTCCTCTCCCTTAGGTATGGGTCCTTTTTGTTTTCACGTAGAGAGAGACTATAGGGACCCTGCTTTATATTTATAATAATTAGATTTTAAATCTATTCCAATCCCATAATGGAATAGAATTGGTTTATAATTGCTAAGGGATAATCAATCAAACCTTGATTGGATTCTCATTAGTCATAATAGGTAAGTAAGATAATGTTGCCCATAATAATAAAATCAGAAAGATTTTACAATCTCCCACTTGGGCTACATTATTCCATAAAACTGTTAAAAACTAGTGTGACCATGGAAACCATTAATTAAAAATCGGTTCATTCCAAACCTCCTTCCTTCGAACAAGTAAACTAATGTTGAACAACAGTAGAAGATACACCTCAATTATACGGCATACAATTTTTTGTTATTATGAACATAAGTCTCCTTGTTTATATTTGACCTTGGCTTACTGCCTTTGAAACTTGGCTTAATACCGCCTTTATGTTTTTGGCTTAATACCACCTTCTGAGACTTAGCTTAATACTGCCTTTTGGGTCCTGATTTAATACTGCCTTTTGTGTTCTGACTTAATACAATGGTATTAATCACTATGTCCTTAAAAATCACAGACAAAATAATACAATCAAGTAATAATGTAAATATATGATTTTTACAAAATTAGATCAAAAGATTCGACTATGCCGATGCTAGAAACATGATCCTTGAAGATTCCCACTGGTAGAGCTTTTGTCAATGGATGAGCAACCATATCTACCGTCGAGATCTTTTCTACAATGATGTGATTATCATCAATTTTTTCCTTTACTAACAGATACTTGATATCAATGTGCTTTGAAGCACTAGTCCTCTGATTATTTTTAGAGAAAGATATAGCTGACTGATTATCACAATACACTAATAATGGTCTGGAGATGATTTTCACAGTCTTCAGACCAGAAATGAAATTCCTCAGTCAGATTGCCTGCTTTGTGGCTTCGAACAATGCCACGACCTCTGCCTCCATAGTAGAAGATGCTAAAATTATTTGCTTTACACTCTTCTAGGAAATAGCTCATCCAGCCATCATGAAGATGTATCTTGATGTAGATTTCCTGTCATCAGGGCATCCACTGTAATCTGCATCAGAATAACCCACAATCTCAAGGGTATCATTACTGCCATAGGTAAGCATATAATCTTTTGTCCTCTGTAAATATTGCAAGACTTTCTTCACAGCTGTCTAGTGAGCCAAACCTATATTTGACTGAAAAAGTCCCAAAACACTCACTGCAAAAGCGATATTAGGGCGAGTGCAAACCTGTGCATACATAAGGCTCCCTACTGCAGATGCGTAAGGCTTATCAGTCATAGACCTTCTTTCAATCTCATTCCTAGGGCACTGGGTCTTGTTTCACTTGTCTCCCTTGCTGATGGGTGCCTCACCAGCTGAACAGTTTAACATATTGAATCTCTTGAGTATACGATCAATATAGGCCCTTTGAGATAATCCCAATAGTCTACGCCTTCTGTCACGACTGATTTCAATACCCAGGACAAAAGACCCTCACCCATATCTTTCATTTCAAAGTTCTCTGACAAAAAATCGCTTGGTCTTTGCAAGCAAACCCAAATCACTACTGGCAAGCAAAATGTCATCTACATACAACATCAGAAAAATAAACTTACTCCCACTGATTTTGTGATAAATGCATTGATCAATAGCGCTCTCAACAAAACCAAAAGAGGATATAATATGGTGGAACTTTAGATACCATTGTCTAGAAGCTTGTTTGAGACCATAAATGGATTTGTTAAGCTTACAAACCATTCCTTCCTTGCCTTGTACCTCAAAACCTTCTGGTTGACGCATGTAAACTTCCTCAATCAAGTCTCCATTCAAAAAGGCTGTTTTGACATCCATTTGATGTATTCTAGATCATAATGAGCTACAAGCACCATAATAACTCTGAAGGAATCCTTCGAGGAGACTGGAGAAAATGTCTCCTTGAAGTCAACTCCCTCCCTCTGTGTGAATCCCTTAGCTACTAGCCTGGCCTTGTAGCACTTAATTCTTCCCCTAGAGTCGCACATAGTCTTGAAAATCCATTTGGAGCCTATGGGTTTACAAGAATCAGGTAAATCTACAAGCGTCCAAACACTATTGTTAGTCATAGATGACAATTCATCTTACATAGCTTCTAACCATTTTGGTGCATTAGAGCTATTCATGGCATCCTCAAAACTAGAGGGATCTATTGCTTGACCAATGTCAAACTCTCCTTCAGTCAAGTATAGAATGTAGTAAGAGGAAATAACACTCTTGCGTTGTCTAGTGGATCTCCTGACCACCTCTTCAGGTTCTGCAATCAACATTGGTGCCGTAGGTGGATTAGGTACCTCAGTCCCCGTAAATTCCTCCGCCATTGGTGGGACCAAGGGATGCATTACTGTAGGCATAATTGTAAGACCTGTATCGAACTAACCGGTCTTACCACCTTGTATCAGGTCTACCTATCATGGTCGAGCCAAGAGGACCAAGTGCGTGAAGAAACCACAAGACCAAGTATGAAATTTAACTCAAAAACAGTCAAATATGAGTGTGTGGTCGCATGCCTAAACAGGTGTGACCGACCCCACCTCAAAAGAGTCCAACCACATGAATTTTGGTCATGTGGTCGGACATTTCAAAAGGTAGGGTCGACAGATTCTTCGACCCCACCTCTGACCCCACGGAACTAGTTAGAAACCAAATTTAGGAAACCTTCCTAATGTGAAGGGGGTTCTTTCCTAAACTCATTGGGGCATATTATGGAGGGTTTTTCTCTATAAATAGGACGTCCCTTAGCCTCTTTCACCCTTTTAGAACTCTAATTTAAAGTGAAAGAAAGAGAAGAAAAGGAAGAGAAGGAGAATTGAAGAGGAAGACTAAGGAGGAGGAAAATTCAGAGAAAACTCTGAATCTTCAGCAAGCTTAAGGTATGAACATATTACCCATGTTAAATTGAGAGCCTAGAATAGTTCACAAAGAAGATAGGATTTAGGAGAAACCCAAATCATCCATCCATGGATAAATTCCAAGAGAATCCATGGAGGAAATTATGTGGACAATGGATGGTGTATAAAATAATAGTTTTGAGCCATAAAACAATCATTGGAAGGACCATGATGATAGGCCAAAGGATTTAAACATGAAGGAATGAAATTAAGAGTGAAAGATTGACCATAATACGTGTGGTCGCACGTAGGGTTGCATGATGTCCGAACCCACAAGACACACATGTCCAACTACATGCCCTTGGGAAGTTTCCAGGGAGGGTGTGGTCGCACGTGTGGTCGGAGTATATCCGACCCTACCATGTGACCTTACGCCCTGTGGTCGCAGAAACTGAGACCCCAGGTGCTGCCACACCTGCGACCCCTCAGTTTTCGTTAGTCTAAACACATGGGAATTAATTCTAATTAAAAATCTATCAACTTGTTAGGTTTTCAAGTGATCTAAGAGTGAATTACAAAGCTTGAACGATGATCTACTATCAATCAAAGGTGAGGGAACAAGACCTAAATTAATTAGCTAATAATAAACTATTTTTATTTATTGAGTCCAATACCATGAATGATTCTATGCGTGAATGCTTGTAATGTGCATATCACATGTCATCCAATATTCCTGTTAATACTGCTCATGTATATTTAATTTCGTTTATTTATAAGATGATGTTGATGATGATGCTAGGAATAGGCATGTGAATGTTTGTGTGTGGTTAGTGTACTTGATGCAAGTAGAGCATCAGGGGGAGGACGTGACACTGTGGTTCATCCTGGTCACCAGACTTTAGCTCTATCTCTACTCAAGTCTTGTCCACTGACATCGTCGTATCGCCATTACCTTAGCAGAACTATTACGTCGTAGGGCATCAGGGGAGGTGGTCTCGGACCGTGTAGTCTCTGACTCTACTGGGGGCCTTAGCTCTATCTCTATGGACGTATTGAGGGATGCCGGGATAAGGCCTTGGATACACTGTTTGACGTTAGAATTGGTTAATTGCGAGCCCAGTTTGCAAGCCCTCGCCAATAGGGGCTTACGTGTTGGTATGGGTAGGGCATCAGGGGAAGTGTCATGCGGTGTGGTCCTAGCACTTTAGATCTATCTTTATTCCATGATGGGTGCATGTGGGACGGCATTGGTGTTTGATCCTTTGGGCGGTTCACACACTCATGTATAGAGGTACGGTGGCCACCAATCTTTTCTATTGCACATTGCAAACTTATGAACCAGACTAAAGATATGAATTGAATGCATGCATATGTTTATTGCATTGTTTTGTTTACTCACTGAGCTCAAGTTGGAGAGCTGACCCTCGCGCGCATAATTCTTTTTAGTTTCTGATGTTGCAGGTATTACGGTTGAAGATTATGTCGACACACCAACATATGAACAGGTGGCGGCTATGGATGAGCAAGCTGTGAAGGACTATTACGATTCGTTAAGCGAGCGTTTCAACTGTGGATACGCTTAGTGTTTAAATTTTGTATTTGGATATTTGTAATATGTATTAAATTATATTTTGGTTACTTGGAGATAAATGGAATATTAATTATTTATCATGACTAGACCTCAGTTCATTATCTGTAAGACTTCCGCTATTTACTTTATTATCTCTGATTAATGTAGAATGTATTTTGGTTTAACATGGTTGGGCATAGCCTATGCAAGATCCTGGTTGAACCATTGGTTATTGACGGTTCATTACACCATTTTGGTTAGTACAGAATTGGGGTGTGACAGCAATAGTGCTAGGAATCACTGAATTAGGAAATACAAGGAGTTCATCAAATTTCAAGCTTCTTGGTTCTACTAATTCACAGGAGTCTTCAATGAACTTGGCATAAGCGGTCTCAACTATCCGATTGGTAGAAGTGGGACAGTAAAATCTAAATCCCTTGGATCTAGTAGGATAGCCAATAAAATGGCAACTGATTGTCCTTGGATGCATAACTTTTTCATGAGGATTATATAATCTGGCTTCTGCTCTGCATCCCCAAACATGTAGATGATTCAAGCTCGGTTTTCTACCAGTCCATAGCTCAAAAGGTGTTTTGAGAATAGTTTTACTTGGCACCCTATTGAGTATGTAAGTGGCAGTTTTTAGAGCCTCCCCCCACAGAAAATCTGGAAGATTGGTGTTACTTATCATATTTCTCATCATATCTTTTAGAGTCCTATTCCTTCTTTCGGTAACTCCATTTTGTTGAGGGGTTCCTGGCATAGAATATTGAGCAATAATGCCATGCTCTTGTAAGAACTTGGCAAAAGGACCAAGGTGTTGAGTAGAATCACCTAGCTTACCACCTCCTCTATCCGATCTAACAACTTTTATCCTTTTTGACAAAAAATTCTCTACTTCCATTTTGTAAATCTTAAAGACATCTAGTGAACTAGATTGTCAGCCAACAGGTAGACATAACCATATCTTGAATAATCATCAATAAAGGTAAAAAAATATCGATGACCTCCAATGGAAGGAGAGGGAAAAGGACCACTAATGTCAGTATGAATCAGTTCCAACAAGTTATTGTTACGAACCGACTTCTTCTTCCTGTTTCTAGTCATTTTTCCCTTAATACAGTCCACACAGATAGACATATCATCAAACTGTAAAGGTTTTAGAATTCCATCAATACTAAGTCTTTTCATTCGCTTCACTGAAATATGTCCTAAGCGCTTGTGCCAAAGAGTAGAGGATGACTCATCCAGCATAGGACGTTTAGAAGACACATTCAAAACCATAGAAGGTGCTAAATTCAATTGATATAAATCATTCACTACCATTCCATTTCCAACTATAGAAGAATTCAGACATAAATCAAAATCATTCTTATTAAAACTCAAACTGTATCCATTATTTACTAGTCTCGACACAGAAATCAAAATTTTCTTCATTGAGGGAACATATACAGTGTCTTCCAAATCTATAAAATTTCTGAAGTCAGAAGCAGTCTAACTACTCCAATAGCCTCCACTACAACTCTCACACCGTTCCCTACGAACATACTAACCTCATCCCTGCTTGGTGCTCTCCGGCTTAGAAACCCCTGCAAGGAATGGGTAAAATGAATGGATGATTCAGAGTCAATCCACCAGGAATCTACAGGAGCATCAACCAGAAAAGACTCAAAACATACTAGAGATAGATGAGTATTGGATTCTTTCTGATTATTTAACCAGGCCTGTCTGCCTCGACAATCTTTCTTCATGTGTCCCTTCTTTTTGCACCAGAAGCACTCCACGCCATTTAAGTCTTTCTTGTCATCATTTTCTTTTGAGGCATATGTTTTATCATAGGGTTTTCCATTTCCCTTCTTGAAAAACTTTTTCTTTTTCTAAGGTCCTACACCTCTATTTTCCTTTCCCTTTTTAGTAAAAGGTTTGTGCTGAACTAAATTTACACTCTCAAGTTTCTTCTTTTTCAATCTATCCTTTTTTTGAGAGCAAAAGGAAATCAGATTGTCCAAACTCCAATTATCTTTCTGAGTATTGTAAGATACATGAACCTGACTATATTCATTTGGGAGAGAAGTCAAGGCAAGATAAACCATAAAGTCATCATCCAAAGAGGTTCCTAGCCCCTTTAGTCTTTCCCTTTTTGCAACCAATTCCAATATGTGTTCTCGAATACTGCCTTTTGCATCAAACCTTGCCCAGTTAAGGCTGCCATTAGACTAATTTTGAGACTTTTATTTGTTACATTAAATTTCGTTTGTATCTCTTTCATATATTCTTTGGCAGTATCTTTCATCTGGATACTACCACGAAGAGATTCAGAAACGGAATTTTTCATCTGGATTAGGGATTTTTTATTAGAAGCTTCCCACATTTTCATTTTTAGAATCTCAGTGGGAGAGCTCTCAGGAGTGATAGGAGCAGGTTTTTCCTCTCTGAGAGCTAAGTCCATATCCGACATGCTGAGTTGGGTTTCCACTGCCTCATACCATTTTTGGTAATTCGAACCAGTCAACATAGGTAGAGAGGCTAATACATTTGTAGGTATCGACATCCTGAGATAATATTTACTATATGAGTTTACATTTAAAACATGTATGCAATTAATATATCCAACACTGATATGTATATTAAGGAAATAAATAAATCATTAAACCACAGCAAAATGGAGGTCATTATTTTCCCTTCCTAAGAGTCAACTGCACTACACACTTATCCTTTGGGAGAAGCATGCACTGGTCCTCTTAGATATCTAGGCAAAACCGCCAAGGAATGATGGCTTCGACAAATTTCATCACCTTTGGGTGATTGAAAAATCCTCAGCTGAACATCCTTAATAAGTAATTTCTTTTCTTAAGAGTCAAGCGCACTACACATTTATCCTTTAGGATAAGCATGCACTGGTCCTCTTAGATATCCAGGCAAAATAGCCAAGGAATGATGGCTTCAGAAAATTTCATCGCCTTTGGGTGAATGAAAAACCCTCAGCCGATCATCCTTAATAAGTGAGTGCAAGTAACTAACATAACTGGACAATGCCACCTTTGGGTGTGTATCATCAGGCTTGACTACTTTTGCATAAAATAAAATAAAATTCTTAAATTTTCAAACATAACCATGCAATTGGTATGCCTCTTTGGTGGGTTTTACTCAATTACACAATTATATCTGTAAATTCTGATATGTAGTCACATAGAATATGATTCAAAAATTGAAAACATGAAATTATGTCTCAACAAATCAATATAAACATGCACATTACTCATCTGGTAAATATCTCATCATTTAAAATTACAAAAATCTTATAAAATACTCCCAAAACTAGCTTTTATTCAATTACTACAGATTTGAGATTCCATAAATGACACTACAGATATACTAGAATGAAGATATTAATTAAAGAAATTCAACGGAAAAAATTTCAGGTCAAACGGACCCTTAAAACGCCTTTACGCGTCGATTAAAGTCGACGCATGGGATCACTTGCCTGTGATCCAAACAGGGCCTAAGGTCTGAACCGATTTCGGGCTTGGTTCAGTATAACCGGTCTGGGTTTGGTCTGGTTTTCTCCAACTCCGGTCCGAAATAGGACCGGGTCAACCCCATCCAATCGAGACGGGTCATGATCCGGGTCTGGTTGGCCCGATTCCATCTTATTCGGGTCAGAATACAGTCCGGGTCAGGCTGACCCATTTCTATCTTATTCGGGTCGGAATATAGTCCGGGTCTGGTTGACCCGATTTGATTTGTACCCGGGTCTGGGTTTGGTTAGGATCGGGTTAACCCGAATTGGCTACTTGGGTCAGGGTTCTGACACCGGGTTGGTCTCGGGTCAACCCGATTTGATTAGTACCTGGTCTGGGTTTGGCCCAGATCGGGTTAAGCCGACCCGGGTTAACTGGGCCGAGGTTCTGACACCGGATCGGTCTCGGGTCAACCCGATCGCCCCCCTCTTTTTTATTTTTTATAATCCAGCGAGTGGATCTCACTCGCTTCTTTCTCTGGCGCATGACGGCGCGTCCGGTGGCTGGTGACGATGTTTTTTATATCGCCATGATTGTCTCACGGAGATCTACACATTGATATATTTTTCTTGTAATTTTGCCGGTCGAAAAATTATCCGATTATTTTAAATCTCTTCTATTTCACCAAAAATTAAAATGGGAACCAAAAAGAATTTTCTCCATGTTTCAATGGATTCATTCATGACGTTTCAATACTCAATGATTTTAAATCCATGTGGGATGGCTCTGATACCATTGTATGATTTTTATTAATCCTAATAAAACTCATTTCAATGAATCCCATATGAAAAATAAAATGCATTTGAGTAATAACATAATCAAATAAAATAGATGGAACATACCTCTTCGTAGAAGATTGATTTTCTCCCTTGTCTTGTAATTGATTCCCAACAGAAATCTTCTACAGTCTCCTCTCCCTTAGGTATGGGTCCTTTTTGTTTTCACGTAGAGAGAGACTATAGGGACCCTGCTTCATATTTATAATAATTGAATTTCAAATCTATTCCAATGCCATAATAGAATAGATTTGATTTATAATTGGTAATGGATAATCAATCAAACCTTGATTGGATTCCCACCAGTCATAATAGGCAAGTAAGATAATGTTGCCCATAATAATAAAATCAGAAAGATTTTACATCTTCATCCACCAAATTACGACAATCAACCATGCAAGGAACCAAAAAAATGGTGAGCAGAATTGAGAGGTAATTATGGATCATATATATAGAAGTCATCACCTTCCCTTAGCCTTTTTTTCAGTCTTTCTTCTTTGTTAGTAGTAGATTCACCCTTCTTCTTGTAAACTATATTCATTTTAATTCATTCTCCTTAATTGCTTTGTAGAGGAAAGCAGAGCAGAGTAGTTCCAATGATATATGTGTCTTAGCTCTTGCACTCCTCGATTGATCATCTCTTGGACTCGTGAACAAGTCTCAGGCCCTGCTATTTAAAAGCCAAATTATAGGTACGTAGGAAGCCCTGATTCTATGTAGATCAATACAAGCTCGCAGAGGTGATTCAGTCTCTTCAACCATGATCCAGTGGTTGGAATCAATCAAGATGCTTATCATTATATGATTTGATATATGATGAATTAGTCTTTGTAATTATGACATGTGATTAATCCAAATCATGTCTATATATCTAATATTCAAAATTGCTACATTATTCCACGTGGCAAAAAAGAAAAGAAAAGAAAAGAAAAGTGAGCCACATTGGATTTTGTTAACCCATTTGATCTTCCTACCCCAAAAAAAAGCAAAAATTTCACTCACACCCCTTGTAGTATGGCTTAATTTCACACCCCCACCATTATTTATGATAATTTCACTGACACTCGTTACTTTTTTAGAAACATGATTCAGTCAGACCCCTCCATTAGTTGATGGTTGATAACTGATGACTTGTCGTTGTCCTATATTCCTTAATGACAAAACAACCCCATCAATATGTTAAGTTTCTATTTTAGCCTTTTAATTTAAAAAAAAAATTAAGTGTTTTCATTTATTTCTTGCTCTCCGGATTCTTTCTTCTCTGATGTCGATCGCCAGTCACCAGTCACTTGCGCATCTGGTTGTCCTCTTTCTGACCTTCTTCTTGGTAGGTTATGAACTGAATCGTCTTTATAGCAAACCCTCAGATATTCCCCTTCTCTATTTCACACACTTGTCTTGTCACGAGCCTCACTACTCTTTCCCGATAGCAAGAGTAGCAGAGAGACACCATCGTCTTCCCCTGTCCGAGAGCAGAGATACTTTCATCTTCATCGAGAATGATTGCAGAAAACACTTCCTCTCCCGCTCCCACTCCAGTATGCTCTCATGTGCCATCTCTCTCTCTCAGTGCGATTATTTTTTAATCTCCCCCGCTAGGGTATGTACTTTGCTACTGTTTGTTTCTACTCCATTTTTTGAATGGAAAATTAAATTTTATATCTGTTATGTGGGAAAAACATCATCCACTTAAAATCTTACACGTGGCTACCTTTATCTTCGGAGCCGACCACGAATGATGTATTGCACTCGGCTTACACCGCTCGGAGTCACAATCCTGTTAGGACACGGTGCCGGTCGAAGGTATAGACCTACTCGGTTATGATTCTTAGTCGGAGGTCAGAGTCCTAAGGCAACTATGTCAAGTCAGAGAAGTCCCTCTCCTAGTATAATACGATGCTGATCATCACGGCCATACGACCACTCGTATGGCGACACGAGTCACTCTTACTGTTGACCGACTTGGCTTCCTTGGCTACCGGAGTTTATGACCTGGGTGTCCCTCAGAGCGACCCTTGACAGTCCTATTGGTGATCTACTTCCCTGAGTCCTGGTACCTCCATGCTTCTTCCCAATCTCTATAAGTAGAGGACGACTCCTCAAGGTAAATCATCTAACAATCTCTCCATTCATTCTTGTACGCTCAAACTCTCTCATCGTTCCCCTCTTTCTCTAAATTGGAGATAGCTTCCTGCTATCTCTTAACTATTTACATTGGGAATCTGACTTAGGCATCGGAGTGTACCCGGGGCTTAGTCGCCCAACTCCGTTGTCTCATCTCTGTGATTGCAGGTTGCTCGGATCGCAGACCGGCGAACAATTTTCGATCGTAATAGTTTGGCACCCACCGTGGGGCACTCTTGATTGAGTTTGACGAACAGTGCACGAGGATCTCAACCTTAAACTACTTTCGATGACACACAGGAGAACTCACACCCAGGCTTCACACCAACCATCTGAACCGTTCATGCAAGTTTAGGTTGATAGCAGCGCAAGTACGCCGGGGACAAACCATACCCCGACACCTGCGCCGACACCAACGGCGACGGCGCCGCAACCACCACCTCAGTACATGACTCGTCAGCAATTCGACGAACTGAGGCAGTAGAACGATCAGTTGGCTCGAGCCTTGAGGGGCGCTCGAGCAAGTAATTTGATCCCCGGAGGAGCAGGAGTAAACCCTCCGTCCGTACCAGCACCACGAGCGGCCCAGTCCGGGGCTCATCAGCAACCTGCGCGGCGGCGTCAGTCAGAGCCGCACCGAGTAATCCTCCCTTGGGATCTCATAATCGGAGCAGGGATTCTCATCACCCCGCATGGAACGTGGCTAGGTCATCCGCTTGGCATCATCCAGCCGATCGTCATCAGGCGTAGGTAGCGCATGGAGTACCCCCTCTGCCGGTGAGAGACGCGAGGTCCTTCCTCGACGCCCTCTGCCAGTAGAGAGCCAATGTGGAGACGCCGACGACGGTAACAGCGCCACCACCAGCCACTCCCCAGTCAGAGGTCGAGCGGCAGTTGTTGGAATTGACTACACGACTCCAGTAGGTGGAGCAAAATCGAGTCGCTCCACAGAGGATGGCCTCCACGCGTTCATCTCCACGACACTCTTTTACCCGCTCAGTGACAGCCTGATCTGTAGAGCGTTTCCTTCGACGCTCAGAGGCACTGCCCACAAGTGGTTTAACAACCTACTTTCGAGGAGCATAACTTCGTTTGAATAGCTGTTGAACAAGTTCCTGACGCACTTTCAGGCCAGCCGAGTGCGCAAGAAGACATCCTACCACTTGTCGACGGTCAAGCAACAGAAGGACGAGTCTCTGTGGGACTTCATCAAGCGCTTCAATGCTGAAGTGCTGGAGATCAAGGATGTCGAGCCTGCAGTGCATATGTCCAGCTTGCAGGTCGGAGTGACGGACGGACAGCTTTGTTGGTCCTTTGCCAAAAAGCCTCCGAAGAGCTTGGACGACCTGCTGCCAGATGCTAGAAGTACGCTTCAACGGACGAAATGACTAAGGCCCAAAAAACAATGCAGTCAACACCTTGAAGACCGACCAAAATCCGGTGGACAAAAAGATATCCGAGTTGGTAGACCAGACGTAGAACTCCAACGACCCCAAAAAGCAAAGGTCTGACAAAGAACAGGTACACCGACACCCGTACAAGACCTTCGATTACTATACTCCGCTCACCACTTCGATAATGGAGATCTTGGAGGTAATTAGGAATGATCGGAACCTCCGACCACCTCCGAAGCCTCTAGGTAAAGGAAGGAATAAAGACCGTTCCAGATAATATCGCTTCCATTGCGACTATGGTCACGACACGAATGAGTGCAAGTATCTCAAGGGGAAAATTGGAGATCTCATCCGGCGGGGTTACTACCGTAATTTCGTCAGAGACGCTGGTAGGGGACCAGCGCCAGCTCGGAGAGATCAAGGGCTACCCACTCCGCCTCTGAGGAACCAGCAGCCAAATGACTGCCGAACGGATGCAGGGGATGACCAAAAAGTAGCTTGCAAGGACGATAGAGATCCCGAGGGAGGTCTTGCCACTCCCAGACAGTGGGTCGGTGCTGTCACACCCCAATTCTGCACCAACCAGAATGGTGTGATGAACCGTCAATAAACCAACGATTCAACCAGGATCTCGAATAGGCTATCCCCACCTTTGATAAACCAAAACACATTCCACACTAATCAGAGTAATAAAGTAAATAGCGGAAGTCTTACAGATAATGAACTGAGATCTAGTCATGATAATTAATTAATATTTCATTTATCTCCAAGTAACCAAAACATAATTTAATACATATTTCAATATCCAAATATGAAAATTAAATACTAAGCGTATCCATAGTGAAACGCTCGCTTAACGAATCACAATAGTCCTCCACAGCTTGCTCATCATAGCCGCCACCTATTCGTATGTTGGCGTGTCGACATAATCTTCAGCGGTAATAGCTGCAACATTAGAAACTAAAAAAAAATTACGTGCACGAGGGTCAGCTCTCCAACTTGAGCTCAGTGAGTAAACAAAACAATGCAACAAACATATGCATGCATTCAATCATATCTTTGGTCTGGTTCATTAGTTTGCAATGTGCAATAGAAAGGATTGGTGGTCGCCGCACCTCTATACACAGGGTGTGTAAGCCCACCTAACGGATCAAACACCATTGTTGTCCACATCCACCCCACCATGGAATAGAGATAGAGTTAAAGTGCCCGGATCAAACACCGCATGACACTTCCCCTGATGCCCTACCCATACCAACACATAAGCCCCTGTTGGTGAGGGCTTGCAAACTGGGCTCGCAACTAACCAATCCTAATGTCAAATAGTGTATTCAAGGCCTCACCTCATCATCCCTCAATACGTCCATAGAGATAGAGCTAAGGCCCCCCGGCAGAGTCAGAGACTACACGGTCTGAGACCACCTCCCCTGATGCCCTACGATGTAATAGTTTTGCTAAGGTAATGGCGATACGACGATGTTAGTGGACAAGACTTGAGTAGAGATAGAGCTAGAGTCTGGTGACCAGGATGAACCACAGTGTCACATCCTCCCCCTGATACCCTACTCCCATCAAGTACACTAACCACACACATACAATCACTTGCCTATTCCTAGCATCATCATCAACATCATATTATAAATAAACGAAAATTAAATATGCATGAACAATAATAACAGGCATATTGGATGACATGTGATATGCACATTACAATCATACAAGCATAGAATCATTCATGGTATTGGACTCAATAAACAAAAATAATTTATTATTAGCCAATTAGTTTAGGTCTTGTTCCCTTAACTTTGATTGCTAGTAGATCCTCATTCAAGCTTTATGAATCACTTTTAAAATCACTAGAAAGACCTAACAAGTCGATAGATTTTTAAATTAGAATTAATTCCAATAAATTTAGATTAATAGAACCTGTAGGGTCGCAGGTTGGGTAGCACCTAGGGAAGCAGTTTCTGCGACCATAGGGGTAGGGTCGCAGGGTAGGGTTGCACCTAGGGTAGCAGTTTCTGGGACCCTAGGGTATAGGGTCGGACGTGGGGTCGGATATCATTCGATCCTACATTCGACCACACGTTTTCTGAGTCGACCTTTCATTCTAAAGTCCATCCTTTCATGTTAGGATCCTTTGGCTTACTTTCATGGTCCATTCTAAGATTATTCTATGGCTCAAAACTCCAAGTTATACACTATTCATTGTCCATAACAATTTCTTCCATGGAATCTCTTGGAACTTCTCCATGGATGGATGATTTGGGTTTCTCCTAATCCTATGTTCTTCATAACTATTCTAGGATCTCTTATTTAGGTAAGGAATTAGGTTCATACCTTTATTCAGAGGTTTCTCTGAAGTTTTCTTCTCTTCTTTAGTCTTCTTCTTCAAGTTTCCTTCTCTTCTTCTCTTCCTTCTCTTCCTCTTTCTCTCACTTTCAATTAGGGTTGTAAAGGAGTGAAAGAGGCTAAGGGATGTCCTATTTATAGAGAAAAACCCTCCATAATAAGTCTCAATGAGTTTAGGAAAGATCCCCTTGGAACTAAGAAAGTTTCTTAATTTTTGGTTCGTGTGCTGTTTTTGTAGGGTCGGACGTAGGGTCGGACATACTACGACCCTACGTTTTTAAAACATGAGACCCTAGGGTGTAGGGTCACATGTAGGGTCGGACATACTGCGACCCTACGTTTTAAAACGTGCGAC
Organism: Protea cynaroides; assembly: GCA_028583415.1. Lineage (NCBI taxonomy): Eukaryota > Viridiplantae > Streptophyta > Magnoliopsida > Proteales > Proteaceae > Protea > Protea cynaroides. The sequence continues at coordinate 46,840,396 of CM053271.1, read as the reverse complement.
CCCACGACCAAAAAGTCATGGGTTGGACTCTTTTGAGGTGGGGTCGGTCACACCTTTTAGGCATGCGACCACACACTCATATTTGACTATTTTTTTGTTATATTTCATACTTGGTCTTGTGGTTTTTTCACGCACTGGGTTCACTTGGCTCGACCATGATAGGTAGACTGGTCATGACACAATAATGTAAGGTTAGACCGGGTTCGTGGCGTGCGGGTCTTACAACTCCACCACCCTTAAAAAAAATTTTGTCCTCGAAATTTAAACGTACGGATTTTACAAATCCCCCATCTTTAAAATAAATTTTGTCCTCAAAATTTGAATTTACTTCGGAGTCAATAGGTGGGAATTCTGTTTCCGCATTGCATCTTCTTCCTCCCATGCAATCTTCTCCACGTCTTGGCCGGGTTATCTTCATATAATAATTATCCCAGCTTTGGCGATGTTGTATCTTCCAACCTATGAACTAAGCTGGTACCACTTCAATATTTAAATCTTCTATCTAATCTAGTGGATCAGTGGTCAATACCCTTGATATGGATCTCCAATGTACTTCTCCAATAGAGACACGTAAAATACGTCATGCACACTAGACATGGACAGCGGTAATGCTAGTTAATATGTAACTTTTCTACGTCTCTCCAAAATTTATAAAGTCCAACACATATATAGGATACAACTTTCCCTTCTTGTCTAATCGTTTCAAACTATACATAAGTGATATCTTTACGAACACTTTGTCACTTATGGTGAACTCGAGGTCTTGGTGTCTCTTCTGACAAACTTGAGCTATCTTACCCCTTTTTCTTTGATTTTGTCTACCACTCGACAGGTCTGTTCAACAGACTCAGGTCTTACAATTCCTTATTCTCCGACTTCATTCCAAAACAAAGGAATTCGACATTTCTACCATACCATGCTTCATAGGTGACATCTACATAGTAGCTTGGTAGCAAATTCAATCCACATATAGCTTAGTTAGCCGCTCCAAAGCATACCAAGGTCGTATAGCAATGGAATGAGCTATCTTCCTAAGGCGATCAACAATCACCCAAACTGCGTCAATCAATCTGGGGGTCAGTGGCAAATCGGTGACATAGTTCATTGTAATGCAGTTTCACTTCCAGACTGGCTCCGATAGTAGTTGTAGTAAGCCATGTTGGTCTTTGTCCTTCAGCCTTTACTTGCTGATAATTCAGACACTGGAACACGCACTAAGCCACATCTGTTATCATTCCTCTTTACCAATACAATATCTTCAGGTCATGATACATATTGGTACTTCAGGATGTCCTTAATATAGAGTACAATGAGCTCTTATCATTATCCTCTTCATGATATCAAAGTCTTTACCTTCAAGTATTCAGAATTTACCTCTGTATCTAAGTACCGTCTCCGCATCCAAGTAAGTCAGGGTTAGGTTTTTCTTTCTCTAAATCTCCTTGCACCGTTCTTATATACAGATCTAACAAAATTGCTACTTTTACTTCATCCATCAATTCAGAGATGATCTTTAACGCTACAAACGTAAGCGAGGAACTATTGCTCCATAAGTTCATCCATAAGTTCTCACTCAACTTGATCATCACAAGTTTTTATCATATGCGACTCTTCCTCTAAATTTGAATCTGTTACTGCGGAACATAAGGCAGCATTTATACTGGGTTTTTCTTTTGGCTTCATTATTCCTTGTTGCTCAAAACCTTAGCTATCATATTGGCCTTGCACCGATGACATTAAATATCACGATCTTAATCCTTCAGGAGTTCCAACCATCTCCTTAGCTTCCTGTTCAACTCGTTCTGGGTGAAGAGATAAGTAAAACTCTTGTAATCTGATTTAATCTGAAATTCTTCTCTGTATAGATAATGTCTCCAAGTCTTGATTGCATGTATCACAGTTGCTAACTCCAAATCATGAGTTGGGTGATTCTTTTTATGCTCCTTCAGTTTTCTTGAAGCATATGCAATCGCTTATTTATCTTGCATCAACCCGCATCCTAGATCCAATCCGAAAGCTTTGATGTATAGGGTAAAAGGTTCCCTTGGTACCAGAATGGTTAAGATGGGAGTTGATATCAACCTTACTTTTAGAGTTTGGAAACATTCTTCACACTTGTCAGTCCAATTAAATTCATCTCCCTTCCTGGTTAGGTTGGTAAGAGGTTTTGCGATCTTAGAGTGGTCCTCTACAAATCGTCTGTAATAACCAGCTAAACCTAAAAAACTTCTGATCTTCGTAATATTCTTTAGGTGTTTCCCACCATATGATTACTTCTATCTTAATAGGGTCCACTTTAATCCCTTTTTATGATGCTACGTGATCCAGGAAGATCACATTGTTTAATCAGGTTCATATTTCTTGGACTTGGCATAAAGCTTCTCCCTTCTCAGCTGTTGTGAAGCTGTTCTAAGATCCATTGTATGAGTTGCTTCATTCTTGGAATAAAACAAAATATCATCTATGAAAACTATGACCGACGTGTCCAACATGTCATGAAACACCCAGTTCATCAGCTCCATAAAAGATGTAAGGGCATTGGTTAATCCAAACGTCATAATCGGGAACTCATAATGTCCAATTCCGATTCTAAAAGCTATCTTCGAGATATTGCTGTCCAAATTCTTCATCTGATGATATCTTGACTGATGATCAATCTTAGAAAATTTGACTGAAGATCAATCTTAGAAAATACCTTTGCTCCTTGCAACTCTTTAAACAAGTCATCGATCTAAGGTAGTAGATATCGATTCTTGATCGTGAGCTTGTTTAGTTCGTGGTAGTCTCTAAATAATCTGATGAATTGCATTGGTGCTCCCCATGATGTAATACTTAGTGTAAGACCCGTATCGAACTAACCGGTCTTACCACCTTGTACCAGGTCTACCCATCATGGTCGAGTCAAATGGACCAAGTGCGTGAAGGAAATGACGAAACCAGGTACTAAACTGACCTAAGAACAGTCAAAATGAGGGTAGGGTCGCATACCCAGACCAACGGGGTTGACCCCCCCTCACATAGAAGTCAGACCCCTGATTTTTCACTGGGGGTCGGACAACTTAGGAACTGAGGGACGACGGGATCTCCGACCCCCTCATCGACCCCCTGTTTGCCGACCGAAACCGCAAATAGGAAACTTTCCAAATTTCAATGGGATTCCTTCCTAATCTCAATGGGACTTATTTTTGGAGATTCTACTCTATAAATAGGACGTCCCTAAGCCTCTTTCACTCCTTTTGAAACCCTAATTGAGAGTGAGAGAAAGAGAAGAGAAGAAGAAGAGAAGGAAAGTTAGAGAAGAAGACCTAATTGAAGAATTCAGAGAAATCTCTGAATCTCAGCAAACCTAAGGTATGGGCAAGCTTTCTATTTGATAATCCAAGACCTTAGAATAGTTCATGAAGAGAGTATGGTCTAGGAGAAACCCAAATCATACACCCATGGAAAGATTTCGATGAAAATCAGGGAGAAATCATGGTAGACAAGGTAAGGAAGAAACCTAGTGATCTAAGCCATAAAACAAGCCTAGAATGGATTGTGGAAGTAAGACATAGGACCCAAACGTGAAAGAATGGATGGTAGAATGAAAATCTCGATTCAACACATGGGGGGTCGCACGTGGGGTCGATTGGGAATCGACCCTACCAGACCACAGGATCGACCCGCAGTGTTTGGGAAGTCCAGAATAGGGGTGGTCGCACCCAGGGTCGATGGAAAATCCGACCCTGGCATTGACCCTACCCTGGGGGTTGATGTATATTGCTACCCTACCTGCGACCCACCCTGCGACCCGTGCTTTAAACAAGCTTAAACTTATCGGAATGACTTCTAACCAAAATCTATCGACTTGTTAGGTTTTCCTATTGATATAAAAATGGTTTTAAAGCTTGAAAGAGGATTAAAACTCAAGCAAAGGTAAGGAAACAAGACCAGAACTAATTGGCTAATAATAAACTGTTTTTATTTCTTGAGTCCAACACCATGACTGATTATATGCGTCTATGCTTGTATGTGCATTCAACATGTCATCCAATATTTCTGCTATTACTGTTCATGCATATTTAATTTTGTTTATTTATAACATGTTGATGATGATGATGATAGGAATAGGCATGTGAATGTATGTGTGTGGTTAGTGTATATGGTGCGGGTAGGGGATGGTATCAATCGGTACAGCCATGCCGTTTTCATGGGGTGTATATTGTGCCATGGTTCTACCCAAGTCATGTCCACTGACATCATCGTATCGCCATTACCTTAGCAGAACTATTACGTCGTAGAGTATCAGGGGAGGTGGTCTCGGACCACGTAGTCTTCGACTTTACCGGGGGCCTTAGCTCTATCTCTATGGATGTATTGAGGGATGCTGGGGTGAAGCCTTGGATACACTGTTTGACATTAGGATTGGTTAGTTGCGAGCCCAGTTTGCAAGCCCTCGCCAGCAGGGGCTTACATGTTGGTATGGGCAACTGGTACAGCCATGCCATTTTCATGGGGTGTATATTGTATATTGTCCATGGTGGGTGCTGTGGGCAACAGTGCCATATTCATTGGGTGTATCCACACACTCGTGTATAGAGGTGAGGCAGCCACCGAACCTTTTTATTACATATTGCAAACTTATATACCAGACCACAGATATGAATTGATTGCATGCATATGTTTTGTTGCATTGTTTTGTTTGCTCACTGAGCCGTGATGTATGCTCACCCATTCAACGTCGAATATTTTTAGTTGATGATGCAGGTACCACGGTTGAAGACTATATGAATACTTCTATGTATGGGCACGTTGTTGCGATGGAAGCTGAAGACTTCGTGGAAACGCATGACTCTTCATGCGAGTGCAACGCATGCGTTTTCGATTAGATTTTATTTGAATTATTAAGAAAATGTAATTTGATATTTTATTTACTTATGTCTCGATTAATACAACATAACTTGATATTTTATTATTGATTATCACATTTAGATTCCTTAGTTCATTTATCATTAAGACTTCCGCTATTGTGTATTTATTCTCATTATGGTTGTGGATGTGTATGATTTTATTTTCAACGGACATAGCCTATTAGAGATCCTCGTTGAACCGTTGGTTTATTAGCAGTTCATCACACCGTTCTGAATGGTGCAGAATTGGGGTGTGACACTTAGCCTATTAGGACCTTAGTCTAATAACTCTTGTAGTTGAGTCTCAATTCCGTCAACTCCATAAGAGCTACTTTATAGGTGCCTTTGACACAAGTATCGTCCTTGGTAACCAGTCGATGACGAACTCGGTCACATGATCAGGTGGTAATCCAAGTAAGTCTCCTGAAAACACATCAGAAAATTTATGCATCACATCAATATCTTCCATCTGTGGTGCTTCTTCGGTAATGTATACCACAGATACCATATATCCAGCTTCTTTCTCTTCAAAGCATCTCTTCGCCTTAAGCATAGAGAGGGTCAGCTTTCAATTCTTAGGCAACATGCTTCCAATAACACTAAATTATATGCCGTCTTCATTTTTGAATGATAACCTCTTCAATGCACATAACAACTTTGTAGAGTCTTGAGACAACCAGTCTATTCCCAAGATGACATCAAAGTCTGTCATCTCAAGTCGAATTAGGTTGCATCCAAATTTTGTCCATCCATATGATTCGGACATTACTCGTCTAATACAACATCTAGTCAAAAAAGGCTTAAATTAGAGAAATCTGGTATAACGGTCTTAAGAGCTTGTCTTGTTCCTTCATCTCTTAGTTTTTCAAAGACTATTGTCAAAATCTCATATCTTGAAAAACTCATTAGCTTATATTTCTTTTATCATTGCGGTTCTACCCTGATCTCTCTTTCATATACCTCAAAAAATATCTTGTGATTGTTACTTCATATCCTAAGTCTATCTATAAGCATTAGGATATATGCTTATAAATTCATTAATTTTGCCAAACTTTCTTGGTCTTTACTTAATCATTTCATTTAACATTGGGCATAACTCAGTATTACTTGTACTAATCTGAATCCTAACAATGCCACGATTTTTTTTTTATCCTTGTATCCACTCTTAGATTTGCATTTAGGAATCTTCTACTTGGTCAAAATTCATACTGATATAGCCATCTTTAACTCTACTTGAGTGCTATCTATTTCTTTACTCGCTACTCTTGATAGTTTTCACTTCTTGCTCATGCACCCTTTTATAGGCATGACTCATATCCATCCATTCAGCAATCTCGAAATAGATTCTCCTTACTTCATCTAAGGTTTCTGGTACCCCCAAAAACCCCCGTTCTTGGCTATAGAGATTTATCTGAATCCAATCATCTTACTTCCCATAATTCCTTATTCACTAAACATCTTATCAATGGATGTCAAGAAATGTAAGAATCAAAATGTTTATCCAAAAGCAATTCATTTTCTTCTTTCGAATTCAAGGTAACGACGAACACTTGCTTCTTTCGAATTCAGGGTAATGACGAACACTTGCTTTATCTAATGAACTTAGGTTTAAAGGATCAGGAGTAAATCTGTGGTAATCCAACCGGCATCAAAAGGTCGTTAAGTTTGCACGGTGATCCAAATACATGGAAAATAGAGGTTGTATAACTCTTAACGTCAAGGTTATAGGTTCTATCGAGTATATAATTCCATTGGTCAAGGCACTATAGGAGCAAATCTGGAGAAAGTTTTCGTACATCAGTAAATTAGGTATAAATTAGGAGATGTACGCTCAACATGATTAAACATTTAACTGTTCATTCAGTTAATATCTCTGTTCATGTTGTCGATCATGAGAGTGGCTCCGACTGGTACAATCAGGACTAACACTAAAGAAACAATATCTATAACTCCAATTGACAGGTTGAATCGATAAGGTATCCTGTCAAGGTACGAGAATTAGAATCAGGTATGTGCATCCTCTATAATCATAAGAATAAGTCAATAATGCATCGCATCCTATATAAACCTATCTAGTTATATGGCCACAATAGTTTTGATCCTTTGCTGAAAACGTTTGAGGCTTCATCTTCAGAAAATATTCCTCAATCCTTGTCGGATCATTTTGTCATGATGCAACTATCCCATACATCGGTGGCTGATAAGGGTAACCACCTTGATACACTGCTTGTTGTGCACCAAGCTTCTACACTGGGGTGTACATTATTGGGACTTGCTATATGGTAGGTACAGTGTTATAGCTAATAGGTGCTGGGGGTACAGTGTTGCTACTAATCGATACCGTACTTGGTTTGACCCGAAGGTGTTGATGTAGCATTGGCAACTTGGATAGTGATTTCCATGGTAACTTGCATAGTCGATATCATCTGTTGTTGCTCATGTATTTTGTCCGGCTAAATTTATTACAACCGTGGCCAAGGTACTTGGTAGTCCAAAAGATTGGCTGGAGTGGCCTGGTTGTTCACCTCCTTTGATTTGCTTTAATCTGATTATTATTATTTAGCATCTGCTCAGATGAGTTTTCACTACCCGTTCTCGACCCTGATAATGGTGGGGTCAAGTTGCAACCTCTTCTTAATGATCAATGGGTAATGGATCAGAGTGTGATGGATCTCACTCTGAGTCTCCACGTCACCTAGGAGTATAGCTTTATCTTCTTTTATAGTTACTCTTATTCTTAATGTATGGCCATTATTCTCCTATCTCTGTTGGATTTAGCCCGAGATCTTTCCCTTTACCTTTGCAGGGATTTAGGCGTTACTAGCCACTTTTCTCCTTCCTCTGTCATACATCGAGTTTCACATCTTGTGAGTACCAACTCGGTATTCTAATTTTCTGCTTTATAGATGCTTCCTTCTTGCTACTATATTATATCCTTTGTGTACTTAGGCAATTGCCCGACTTATAGATAGTACCCTATATTATTCGTTTATCATATAAATTTTGAATTTTCTCTTTCTATTTGTGTATATATATGGTTCCACCTTTAATATGTACAATATTGTCTTGTTTAAGTTCTGTCTCAACCAACATAGGTGATTATGGTGTGTTTGTATTAAAGCTTTTAATTTATCCTAACTCAATTCATGGACTCTAGTGAAAGTATTCAAGTTTAATGGGCAAGGCCTAAGAGCTCTGATACCAAGTTGTCACACCCCAATTCTACACCAATCAGAATGGTGTGATGAACCATCAATAAACCAACGGTTCAATCAGGATCTCGAATAGGCTATCCCCACCTTTGATAAACCAAAATATATTCCACATTAATCAGAAATAATAAAATAAATAGCGAAAGTCTTACAGATAATGAACTGAGGTCTAGTCATGATAATTAATTAATATTCCATTTATCTCCAAGTAACCAAAACATAATTTAATACATATTTCAATATCCAAATAAGAAAGTTAAACACTAAGCGTATCCATAGTTGAAACGCTCGCTTAACGAATCACAATAGTCCTCCACAACTTGCTCATCATAGCCACTACCTGTCCGTATGTTGGCGTGCCGACATAATCTTCAGCCGTAATAGCTGCAACATCAGAAACTAAAAAGAATTATGCGTGTGAGGGTCAGCTCTCCAACTTGAGCTCAGTGAGTAAACAAAACAATGCAACAAACATATGCATGCATTCAATTCATATCTTTGGTCTGGTTCATAAGTTTGCAATGTGCAATAGAAAGGATTGGTGGCCTCCGAACCTCTATACACAGGGTGTGTAAGCCCACCCAATGGATCAAACACCATTTTCGTCTACATCCACCCCACCATGGAATAGAGATAGAGCTAAAGTGCCCAGATCAAACACCGCATGACACTTCCCCTGATGCCCTACCCATACCAACACGTAAGCCCCTATTGGTGTGGGCTTGCAAACTGGGCTCGCAACTAACCAATCCTAATGTCAAATAGTGTATCCAAGGCCTCACCCCAGCATCCCTCAATACGTCCATAGGGATAGAGATAAGACCCCCCGGCAGAGTCAGAGACAACACGGTCCGAGACCACCTCCCCTAATGCCCTACGACGTAATAGTTCTGCTAAGGTAATGGCGATACGACGATATTAATAGACAAGACTTGAGTAGAGATAGAGCTAGAGTCTGGTGACTAGGATGAACCACAGTGTCACGTCCTCCCCTTGATGCCCCACTCGCATCAAGTACACTAACCACACACATACATTCACTTGCCTATTTCTAGCATCATCATCAACATCATATTATAAATAAACAGAAATTAAATATGCATGAATAATAATAACAGACATATTGAATGATATGTGATATGCACATTACAATCATACAAGCATAGAATCATTCATGGTATTGGACTCGGTAAACAAAAATAGTTTATTATTAGCCAATTAGTTTAGGTCTTGTTCCCTCACCTTTGATTGCTAGGAGATCCTTGTTCAAGTTTTATGAATCACTTTTAAAATCACTAGAAAGACCTAACAAGTCGATAGATTTTAATTAGAATTAATTCCAATAGATTTAGATTAACAGAACCTGTAGGGTCGCAGGTAGGGTAGCACCTATAGTAGCAGTTTCTGCAACCACAGGGGTAGGGTCGTAGGGTAGGGTCGCACCTAGGGTAGCAGTTTCTGCGACCCTAGGGTGTAGGGTCGGACGTGGGGTTGTACACCATTCGACCCTACGTGCGACCACACCCTCCCTGGGACTTCCCGAGGGCATGTGGTCGATCCTGTGGTCTCGTAGGGTCGGATATCATTTGACCCTACGTGCGACCACACGTTTTCTGAGTCGACCTTTCATTCTAAAGTCCATTCTTTCATGTTAGGATCCTTTGGCTTACTTTCATGGTCTATTCTAAGATTGTTCTATGGCTCAAAACTCCAAGTTATACACTATTCATTGTCCATAACAATTTCCTCCATGGAATCTCTTGAAACTTGTTCATGGATGGATGATTTGGGTTTCTCCTAATCCTATGTTCTTCACAACTATTCTAGGATCTCTTATTCAGGTAAGGAATTAGGTTCATACCTTTATTTAGAGGTTTCTTTGAAGTTTCCTTCTCTTCCTTAGTCTTCTTCTTCAAGTTTCCTTCTCTTCTTCTCTTCCTTCTCTTTCTCTTTCTCTCACTTTCAATTAGGTTTGTAAAGGAGTGAAAGAGGCTAAGGGACATCCTATTTATAGAGGAAAACCCTCCATAATAACTCCCAATGAGTTTAGAAAAGATCCCCTTGGAATTAGGAAAGTTTTCTAATTTTCGGTTCGTGCTGTTTTCGTAGGGTCGGACATACTGCGACCCTACGTTTTTAAAACATGAGACCCTAGGGTGTAGGGTCGCATGTAGGGTCAAACATATTACGACCCTACGTTTTAAAACGTGCGACCCCACGACCAAAAAGTCATGGGTTGGACTCTTTTGAGGTGGGGTCAGTCACACCTTTTAGGCATGCGACCACACACTCATATTTGACTATTTTTGAGTTATATTTCATACTTGGTCTTGTGGTTTCTTCACGCACTGGGTTCACTTGGCTCGACCATGATAGGTAGACTGGTCATGACACAAGAATGTAAGGTTAGACCGGGTTCGTGGCGTGCGGGTCTTACAGGTGCCGTTCAGTTTGGTACGATTGGAGAATCGTCTGGAGCCAAGCAAACCCAAATACTGGTGAAGGAACGGTTGGGAGGCAGAAAACATATCCAGTTTGGGTCCTTTCCGTACTGGTTTGAACCAGAAAGTAAGGGCAAAAGTAGGAGGAGGTCCCGCCCAGCGTCGAAGAGAAGAAGATCCGATCGGCGATTCGTTGGTAGTCCTCAACCAAAGGACCGACCACGCACATCTACGGGCCTGCGTATTCCTGGAGATAGTGGCGTCTATGCCATTACAAAGGGGCCAAAAGCCGAGGGAAAGATTGTCCTCACAATCATAGGAGGACCGGAAACCGGTAACACATCTAATAGGTCGGCCAAAGCCTACTCCCGTCTAGTGGCGAAAACGGAGTGGCCGTCTAAAAAGGCACGGACTGGAGAAATCATCACCTTCAGTGATGAAAACATCGTCAACATGGCAGTCCCCCATGAAGATGTCATTGTCTTCGCTGCCGGGATCAGACACAGCGATGTCGCCAAGTGCTTGGTAAACACAGGAAGATCGGTACATATCATATTCTACCACGCGTACGAAAGGATGCAGCTAGGAAAGGACCAGCTCCAACTGGTCACCTTTGATCTTATCAGCTTTTCTGGGGACCTATTGATGGTGAAAGGAAACATTCAATTGCCTGTGATACTCGGCCAAAAACCCAGGCAACAGAGGATGATGGTCGAATTTATGGTGGTAGATCCGCCGTCCTCCCACAATGTGATCCTCGACCATCCATCCTTGAACAAGCTCAAGGCATGCATGTCCATCTACTATTTGGTGATGAAGTTCCCAACAGAGAACAGCGTCGGAGAATGCCGAACGGACCAAGTGACATCCAGAAGATGGTACGCAACAGAGCTGAAAAATAGTCAAAGAGCCTTGAAAGCAGCACCAGTCCACATAGTGCATGTCCGAGACATTGACCCGCCAAGCAGGGGAAAGCCTGCCGAGGAGTTAGAGCAAATCCCGGTGGCGCAAATCCCGGTGGCGGACGATCAGCCCGAAAAGACATTCCAGGTCGGCTCCTTGCTATCTGAGGACCAGAGGGAGGAGCTGATTGGATTCCTGAGGCAAAACCTAGATGTGTTTGCATGGTCGGCCTCTGAGATGCCAAGAATCCCTAGAGAAGTGATCGAACATCACCTGGCTGTTGACCTCCAACACCGACCAGTCAGACAGAAGAAGAGGAGCTTTGCACCTGCCCGATAGTTTGTCATAGACGAAGAAGTCCAGAAGTTGCTAGCGGCCGGTTTCATACGGGAGGTAGCTTATCCAGACTGGCTGGCGAATGTAGTCATGGTGCCCAAGGTAAGCGAAAAGTGGAGGATTTGCATAGACTTCACAGACCTCAACAAAGCGTGTCCTAAAGACAGCTATCCACTACCGCGCATCGACCAGTTAATAGATGCTACAGTTGGGCACGAGCAGCTCAGTTTCCTTGATGCATACTCGGGGAACAATCAGATCAAGATGAGGAAGGCTGATAAGGAGTGCACCTCCCTCATCACCAACTAGGGGCTCTTCTGCTATACGGTCATGCCTTTTGACATAAAGAATGCAAGAGCCACCTACCAAAGGTTGGTGAAAAAAGTGTTCAAACATCAGATCGGCCGAAACATGGAGGTATATGTTGATGACTTCCTAGTAAAGAGTCAGCAAGCCGACCATCATCTAGCCGACCTCGGTGAAGCATTCTAGGTCCTCCGCAGACACAACATGAAGCTGAATCCCACCAAGTGTGCCTTCGGAGTCGTGTCTGGGAAATTCTTGGGTTTCATGGTCTCAGAGAGGGGAATAGAAGCCAACCCCTCGAAGATCACAGCCATCTTGAACAAGGCTGCGCCGACCAGACCCAAGCAGGTACAAGAGTTGAACGGTCGCATAGCTGCACTCGGCCGCTTCATGTTAGAGTCGGCTGAACGATGCCTTCCCTTCTTCAAAACACTGAAAGGAGCTAGGAAGTTCGAATGGACTGAAGAGTGCCAAAAAGCCTTTGAGGACCTCAAGGCTTACTTGTCCTCACCACCTCTGCTTGTGAAACCCAATCCTGGAGACCAGTTGCAACTCTACCTCGGAGTCTCCGACCAAGCGGTGAGTGACGTGCTGCTGAAAGAGGAAGATAGGGTACAACGGCCGATATACTATGTCAGCAAGGTGTTGTTGGACGCAGAGACTAGATACAAGCCCATTGAAAAATTGGCGCTCGCCCTGGTGACAGCTGCACGGAAACTCCGACCATATCCAAGTATACCCTATCTCTGTGCTTACCAACACACCTCTGAAGAAGGTGTTATCAAAGCCTCACATATCCAGCCGGCTCATAAATTGGGTAGTAGAGCTCAACGAGTTCGAGATAAAGTACGTCCCCAGAACCGCCATCAAAGCCCAGGCATTGACAGACTTCGTTGTCGAGAGCACCCTACCGAAGGAAGAAGTTGTCGAACCTCCAGCAGGGAATGCTCCAGAACCAACCGAGGTCCCGTGGACATTGCAGGTGGACGGATCCTCCGTGGACGATCGAGCAGGTGCAGGAGTAATACTGACAAGCCCAGATGGTTTCAAAATCTGATCAGCAGTGAGATTCGGATTCCGTGCTACGAACAATGAAGCCGAGTACGAGGCTTTACTGGCCGTCCTCAGACTAGCAAAAAGCCTGGCTGTTCGACGGCTCATAGTCCAAGGTGACTCGTAGCTAGTCATCCGACAAGTACAGGGCGACTATGAAGCCAGGCAACCAGAGATGCAGAAGTACTTGGACAAGGTCAACTCGGCCATCACAGCCTTCTGAAGTGTCGAGCTGCAGCACGTGTGTCGGGACGAGAACACCGAAACAGACGAGCTGTCTAGGTTGTCCCTGGAAGACATCTCAGGGATGGACTCTGTCGTGTACGTGGAGCTATTGGAGCACGCCAGCAGCTCTGCCAAAGAGGAAGTTGCACCAATCGAAGCCATCTCTAGCTGGTACGACGACATCGACCACTACTTCCGAACAGGTGCACTTCCAGATGACAGGAAAGACGCACGACACATCCAAGCCCAGTCCAGGCAGTACACCATCCCCAACGATGTGTTGTACAGGAGATCCTACACCATGCCATTACTTCGGTGTCTTCGATTGGGCGAAGCCGAGCAAGTTATGAAGGAGGTCCACGAAGGAATCTGCGGTCGGCACCAAGGAGGTCGGTCATTATTCCAGAAGATCCTTCGGCAAAGCTACCAATGGCCCAGAATGCATGATGACTGCATCGAACTGGTGCATAAGTGCGACAAGTGCCAGTTTTACGCATCCGTCCCACATGCTCCAGCCGCACCTCTGCAGTGGATCACCAATCCTCTCCCTTTTGTCATCTGGGGCATGGACATCATGGGGCCCTTCCCCAAGGCGACATATCAGTGGAAGTATGTCATTGTGGCCATTGACTACTTCACAAAGTGGATTGAAGTCGAAGCTGTTGCCAAAATTGATGCAACCAAGGTGGAGCAATTCTTCAGGCACTCCATCGTATATAGATTCGGTGTACCCAGAATCCTTGTGATAGACAATGGCACTCAGTTCGCTAGTACATCATTTGCAGACTTCTGTGCAGAGTTTAGGATCGACTATCGGTTTGGGTCGGTTGGCCACCCGCAAACAAGCGGACAAACTGAGGCGACAAATAAAACCATATTGTTCGGTCTGAAGAAGATGGTGGTAGACAAAAAGGAGAAGTGAGTCGACATGTTACCGAGCATCATCTAGTCATACAGGACAACCAGCAGGACACCCACGGGCGAAACTCCCTTCATGCTTGCCTTCGGCACGGAGGCAGTCGTCTTAGTCGAGGTATTTCATCCCACTTTCCAGATGCTAAACTTCAACAAGGACACCAACTCATAAGATCTCCGAACTAACTTGGACAATCTGGAGGATGTGCGGGAGTCGACAGCATTCAGGATGGCAGCATACCAACAGACGACCGCTCGGCACTACGATAAGACAGTCCGACCAAAGCAGTTCAGGGTCAGAGACCTCGTCCTTCGAAAAGCAGCCGTCTCCGATCCCACCAATCAAGGGAAGATGGCCCGAAATTGGGAAGGTCCTTACCGCGTCCTCAGAACAGGCCGACCAGGATCATACAAGCTGGCGACCCTCGGCAGTGAAGAAATACCGAGGACTTGGCATGCCACCAATCTTCGCAAGTATTACCAATGAATAGTTGTTAAGTTGTTTTGTTTTGTCCTATCGGCCGACCTGTCCTGGCCAATAGGGTAGTTTTTTTAAGTTAAGTGGTCTCAGTTGTACGCCGGACCCCCTAGGGGCACCCGCTTAGTTCATTTTAAATACAAAAAGTACTGTCATTCAGCCCACAACTCACAGCAATTGACATAGCCATTCCTTTCGGCACAGTCGACCTAGTCGTGCCCTCAAGTAGGCCCGAGTAGCACGCCAGCCCTCAGTGACTCTGCCTACCCATACCCTCAAGCAGGTATGAGTAGCACGCAGACGATCACCCATTCTACCTACCCATACCCACAAACAGGTAAGGGTAGCATGCAGATCATAATTGACACTGCCTGCTCACACCCACAAGCAGGTATGAGCAGCACGCAGGTGCTCAATCATTCTGTCTACCCATACCCACAAGCAGGTAAGGGTAGCATGCAGATCACAATTGACACTGCCTGCTCACACCCACAAGCAGGTATGAGCAGCACGTAGGTGCTCAATCATTCTGCCTACCCGTACCCACAAACAGGTAAGGGTAGCATGCAAATCATACATGACACTACCTGCTCACACCTATAAGCAGGTATGAGTAGCATGCAGGTGTTTAACCATTCTGCCTACCCATACCCACAAGCAGGTAAGGGTAGCATGCCGATCGCAATTGACACCGCCTACTCACACCGACGAGCAAGTATGAGTAGCATGTGGACACAAGGTGACTCCGTTCGCAGACATGATAGTGCGAAGCACTTTTTAACTACACATGCTCGGCTACTCAAAGGAACGTCCTAAATCTTCCCATACCTTAATAAAGACTTAAGTGTTCTCGGCCTGCTCAGCCAGTAAGCCGACAACACTTCCGGGGTAGGGGCAATACAACAAACACTGAAGACGAACAACACAAAAGGAATAAAAGTTACAGCACCAAAGAGAGTTGGAAAAAATGAATTTTATTAATAAAAGCCCACAAGGGGCAGCAGTACAAAGCCCACGAAGGGGCAGAACATTACATTACAAACCAAAAAAAGAAAAAAAATGTACAAGGTAGCCACCGCAGGCAGAAGACCACTAAAGCAGGTCCGTCCTTGGTAGTGGGATCAGTGGGGACGTTGCTTGGCAGCTGCACGTCCAGAAGCTCGACGATCGACGTCTGAGGAACCTCGTAGGGAGGCAAGTCGTCCTCCTGCACACCCTCGGCTTCCATACGCACGGTCGGGCTCCACCACCTCCTCCTTGGCCAAGATTGGATATTCCAAGCAGTCGAAGACCACGCCCTTCCCAGCAAGCTGCTCCTTCAAGTAGACAACCCCTTTCTAGAAGAACCCACTGGCGGCCTCCTCTAAGTTGTGGGCATGCTGAGACGATGACCGATAGTCAGCCACGGCCTGGTCTCGGATCTCCGCTTGGAACTCCTCCGCCTTAGCCAACCCCTCCTTGGCTAGCCTGGCGTCAACTTCAGCCTTCCGCTTGGCATCCTCGGTCGCTCGCAATCTCTCCTCGGCCTGGTGCACTCTTCGGTGTTCCTCCGAAAGGGCGTCCTAAGCTTTGTCCAGAGAAGTTCGGAGGTTGGACTTCTCCAAAGCAAGGCCTTCGGCCTTGGAGGTCTTCTCAGCCAGCTTGTCCTCGGACGCCTTCAGAGCTGCCCGCAGCGAAAAATCCAGCTCAGTCTTCTCTTCCAGGTCCACCACCAAGCCCGTAGCTTTCTGGTAAAGCTCGGCCACGAGGTTACTACCCTGCATACCAGAAGAATGGAATAGTTAGTAAAAATTCTAACAGCTAAGTAAAAGTAAGTTTAGAAGAAAGAGGGGTTGGTTATCATATCTGGGTGCTGGCGAGGAAGATCCTCTTCAGCAGGTCATTCATCCCCAGAGAAGAGGTAAACACCACGTCCTCCGGGAGGTGATTCTCGATCAGCATAATCCTGGCCACCCTTGTGCTTTTGAACACTGAGTCGCTGTCCTTCAGGCCGAGCTGTGGAGCGAACACCGCCGCCCCCGCCTTCTTCTTGGAGTCGCCCTTCCTCGGGGGAACAGACTCCCCTTGCGCCTTCAGATCGGCAGCATCGGTCAGATCGACCACCTTAATCGCCTAGAGGGGCTGGACTTCCTTCGTCGTAGCCCCCTTTTTGTCCTCCTCAGGCCGACCAACCCTTACTGTCGACCTGGACTTGTAGATATCGGCCGGTAGTTCTTGGGCCGACCGGATCTTCTTCTTCGGTGGACCCTCAACCATGGGCCTCTTGCCCTTGGGGTCGTCTGCCGTCGCCCGCGTCCATGGGGTGGCCCCACCGGCTTGATCGTCTCTCCGATCGGTTTGCTTCCTAGCTTCGGCGGCTCGCTTGCACAGGATCTGGGCAACCAGCTGATCATTGGAGAAGTTCACTGCAACAAAAGAACCAAGCAAACAGTCAGTATTGACGATAAAATATCCGATCGGACACCAACAGTTAGAGATAAAACTTACCTAGCAAGCCATGCTAGGCCAACTTCAGGGGATCCGCCAGGTCGGCATACCGAACGGTCTGGCCCTCCAGTACCTTGCGATAGGTCCGCCTCTCCTTCGTGGTCAAGAAAGGGATCTTGTTGAACCCTATCGCGTTGACCACCAGCCACGCATTGGACAGAGGCAGAGCAGGGCCACCAGCCGGAGGGCCCACGAAGAAAAACTTCTCTTTCCACCCGTGGATGGAAGAGGGTTTCTAAGAGATCGCTAGAAGCTTCTTCGTGTTCCTCTAGCTGAAGTAATACCACCCACTCATGGAGCGGGTCTCGGTCAGACTGAAGAACTGGAAAAGAGATCGGAATAGGTTCACGGTCGAAGTTTTTCCCATTCGGAGGACGAACATGATGAAGGCGTAAATATACCGCCATCCATTTAGAGTCAATTGGGAGGGGGCGATGCGATACACCTTCAGGATATCGACTACAAGGGGGTGAAGGGGGAAATGAAGGCCGAACTTCAAAGCGTGTTCGTACACGCAGACCTCCGAGAGGTTCAGGCCGCAAGCCCTCTCCTCAGAGGATGGGAGTCGGACCAAGACGTCGGTCATCGGCTCCTCTAACTGATAGGTTCTGCGGATTTGAGTCAAGGCCGTATCAGACATGACCTTGCTTGGCACCCTCCACGCGGGAAGTCTATCAACAGGTGGAATGTTAGGACGGCCACTCCTCTGGCGAGGAGCCCTCCGAGCAGAAGTGCCAGCTGGGCGACTACGCTCGGCGGCGTCAGAGGAGCCTTGCTCAAGTTCCTCTTCAGATGCTGGACCGGAAGCCGAAGAGACGACTTTCGGAGATTTGCGGGCATTGGCCCTCCCACCAGAGTCTTCCGACTCGGTGGTCTCTGAACCAAACTCCAGGCTGACAGAGTCTCGTGCTCTCCTCTTCCTGCTAGGAGGCTCGGGGGCGACCGAAAACACATCTACCGAGTCGGACGACCTCTCCGAAGAAGAGGTTCGGTACTGGGCCATAGGTTCACTCTCTCTCACTCTTCCTAGAGGTCTGACACTATTGGACAAAATAGAACTAGCAAGCATGAAAAGGAAAAATAAACCGGAAGAGACAAAGGAAGGAAGGACAAGCAAGAGAAGACTTACTGTTTGAAAAACGGCAGAGAAGACACACGACGGATTTGAAGGTTTGTGAAATCTCCGACAAGGCAACAAAGACTCCGATTTCAGCTCGTCCAAATGATCGAATGAAAGTGTTTGGAACATATTTATAGGCGCCGAGTTTGGAATTCAACTTTTCGGATTCCGACCACGTGGCGGAACAGTAATGGCTTAACGTCTGCCGCGCCAGGCGCGACATGACATGCTGACGTCAGCCGCAATAATGACAGGATATTTATGGCGTCGGTTCTCGAGACAATCGGATTCGATCTCCACCGTTCGATGGAGCCGACCGTTTACGGTTGTAACGGTTATTTATGATGCCTCGTTCCGAGGTGCGCCGATTGGTTTACAGTCGTCGGATGGACGTGGCGGTTCGGATCGCTTAAAGATCAACGGTTGAGCGGAGCAACGGTTTGCGGGTCTGACGCCTCGGATTCCGCACACCGTCTGGTCGTGGGGATAGTTGGTGACAATTGCCATCCACTCGCTTGGGAGTTTCGATCGTAATGGGGAATTCTCGAAGGACGTTGGTACGACCAACGGTTGCGATCGATCAGCCTTTCGAAGTATCCGAGCGGGTCTTGATATTTTTGTTCGGTATATTTACACTATCGAATTCCTTGAATCCGACAGCGCAAGGGGCATCTGTTATGTGGGAAAAACATCATCCACTTAAAATCTTACACGTGACTATCTTTATCTTCAGAGCCGACCACAAATGATGTATTGCACTCAGCTTACATCGCTCGGAGTCACAGTCCTGTTAGGACACGGTGCCGGTCGGAGGTATAGACCTACTCGGTTACGATTCTTAGTCGAAGGTCAGAGTCCTAAGGCAATTATGTCACGTCAAAGGAGTCCCTCTCCTAGTACAATACGATGCAGATCATCACGGCCATAGGACCACTCGTATGGCGACACGAATCACTCTTACTGTGGACCGACTGGGCTTCCTTGGCTACAGTCTCCCACTCCTACTCGGAGTCTATGACCTGGGTGTCCCTCAGAGCGACACTTGGCAGTCCTATTGGCGATCTACTTCCCTGAGTCCTGGTACCTCCATGCTTTTTCCCAATCTCTATAAGTAGAGGACGACCCCTCAAGGTAAATCATCTAACAATCTCTCCATTCATTCTTGTACGTTCAAACTCTCTCATCGTTCCCCTCTTTCTCTAAACTGGAAATAGCTTCCTGCTATCTCTTAACTGTTTATATTGGGAATCTGACTTAAGCATCGGAGTGTACCTGGGGCTTAGTCGCCCAACTCCATTGTCTCATCTCTGTGATTGCAGGTTGCTCGGATCACAGACCGGCGGGCGATTTCCGACCATAACAATATCATTGTCCTGTTTTGTTTTGTTTTCCTTTATTTTCTCACCCATTTGGATTTTCTTTTGCCATGGATGAAGAAAAAGTTTTACTAATACATTAAATTTCTACATCCTAGAAATTCCCTTGGATTTTCTATTTTCTTTTCTGCGCATTATATATTTCACCATAGTGTCTATTTCGGTATTTAAGTAGGTTTTTAGTTGCTGGATTGGTGTGTGATAGTGAAAAAGACAATATAAAAAAATTTAGGAAAACCTTGCCTGAATTGCTCTCTGCATTTGTGCTAGATTTTCTATCCTGTTTCAACGATGACATTTGGGAAGTTTGAGAAACACTAGAATAAAGTATGTTCACAAATATGATCAGAAGTGAGTTAGATTTTCGTGAGCATTGCCTTTTATAGTCCCTGAATATGTGTAGCTCGGGACTTCAATATTTTCCCCTAATCTCATCCATATGAGATTTTAAGAATGTAAATTAAAACTATTGCAATGATACAACAAGGGATGCGATCACAGTGGAGGACGGGAAGATGAGGCATCTCCGGCCAACGATAGGATTATTGACGCCACGACTAAAGCTCAGATGCCATTTGATATCCAAGCCAACGATGAGATTGTTCAGATGATGGCGGTTATCTCTCTATCGATGGGAAGATATTTACTCTACAGTTGGCAGTGGTAATGAGAAACAAGAGAAGCAGATCAGTTTCCAGTCTTGTGGAGTATTCGATTAAACAGAAATCAATAGAAAAATATAAAAATCAAAATGCATGATGTTGGGTAAAAATGTGTTTTTAATTTTTCTGTGAGCCTAATTAATGTTTAGATATCTTTAATAAAGGGTGTTAGTGATATTATCGCAAATAATGGTGGTTACACGAGATTAAGCTATAATAGGGTATGGCTGAAATTTTCCCCTCAAAAAAAAACCAGTTTGATTAGATTGGACGGCCACGAATCAACCTTTGAATCCGTGAGGCGTAGGGTCACGTGACCTACACGTCTACACTACTTTCTAGTTTCTACACTACCGTTACGTCCGTTACACGGAGGGGATTTTACGCTTTTACAGTGTCAATTCCACCGCAGAGCTTACCGTTGCAGGGGGAGCACCGCAGCAGCAGCCATGGCCATGGATTCGAGCTTCGGCGACGAATTCGCAGTGGGTTGCTTTCTTGCCATTAAAACCACATTGGGAGACGAGTTCGAGGGTCAAATCATCACCTTCGATAGGCTTTCCAACATTCTAGTCATTCATATCCTTTGCTTTGGCAGTATTTGCCACTTGTGTTTCCCTTTTCTTCTTCTCTTTTTATTTGTATTCACTGAAATTCTTCACCTGGGTCTGTGGTATTTCTTCTGTATTTGACTGAATTCCTTATCGTAGTTTGATCAGCACAAGAAGGTTCGAAAACGGGCCCTCGTCGAAACATTCGGCTTTTGAAGGCGAACTATATTAAGGAATTCACGCTACTGGGTCAAGCTGAGGATCCTCTTGATCTCAAAAAATGTTATCTCGATCTTCCTACTCTTCAAGCAAGGGAGGTGGCTGCTATAAGGTGACCGGATTTGAAGCATAAGATGACCCGGATGCTGGTTTTGGTTTTTTATTGCTTCCCCCAACAATCCCCCCCCAACCCAAATAATTCTTGATGAGCTGAATTGCAGGCAAGCGGAGATGGAGGCTGAGAGGATTGGGGTTGGGGTTACAAGTCAGGCCCAGAGCATATTTGATGCATTGTCTAAGACGTAAGTGTGCTGCCCTTTTGGTTTCATATCTCAATTTTATTTATTTTTGGATAAATAAAAACTTTTATTGAAGAAGAAAGAGGTGGACAGTGTAGACATAGGGATACATAGAAGTAAAACAACAAGGTGGCCCTCCTCAAAAGGACCGACCCCTGAATCCCAACCCAAGTCAAACTATGAACTCGGATTTACATTTCACAGAGGAATATAATCCCCAAAACAGATCTGTGGTCTAACCACCCCTTGCTTATCCAAATTCTCAGCAACCTCATCTGCACTTCTTCGTTGCCAAAGAAACTCAATTTCAACTTGGGCTGTAAGCTGCTGAATTGGCCTTACAAGATGATTATAGCACCAAGGAGCTTCCCATGAATCTATCATCCATCTAATCATGTTACCTGAGTTCCCTTCCACTATTGCATGAAGCCTTCCCTTGCTCTTATCTCAATTTATGTTATTTTGGGTCTTGTTCATCAAAGCGAGAGTCATTTTTATTCTGAAAGTCATGATGATTTCTATAGACTTTACATTCCCAATTGGAAGATGTTGTGGTCCCTAATGTTTGAAAGTTGCATTTTTACTCCTTAAGACCTCAAGGTATCTAATTAAGTTACCAATGCCTTCCCCACCCCAAATTATTTCCTCCCCCCCCCCCCCCCCAAAAAAAAAAAAAAAAAAAAAAAAAAAAAGAAAGAGAAGAAGAAAAAGAATTATCTAACATAAATTAAACGAAAAGGAAGACCTAAACACCTACAGAATAAATGGCCCTGAACTGAGGATTTCAAAAACGTTGCTAGCTGTTCATTGGTCTTTGGGACTGTATGTGCTTAGATGGTTTTTGGTTCAGGGGATTTCAGTAGGTGGGATGATTCCAAATGATAGAAGGGTGAAATACAAATTATATCCTGGTGAAGTCAAGAGAAGGAAAGTTTGGTGTTGATGGATGAATGAGTATATAGGTTAAATGGTGAAGCATGAAGGGGGTGACAATAGAAGGAAAGGAAAATGGGAAGACTAAGGAGTTGCAGTACTCAGTGAGTTAGTGTGAATAATGAGTTATGATAGATGTGGGATATATGAAATTGAAGTAATATACTTTAAAGAATTGTATCCTAATATATTTCTTTTTCCTCTCCCTGCCCCCTCCTCGTAGCTGCAGTAATCCATTCCATTTTCTTATCTCATGAGGCTCGGTAGTAGAGGGCGAGCCTTGGTGTGATGGTAAGGTTGTCATATTGCAACTTGGTGGTCACAGGTTCGAAACAAGGAAATAGCCTCTCCGCATTGCGGGGGTAAGGCTACGTACATTCTACCCCTTCCCAGACCCTGCAATAGCGGGAGCATCGTACACTGGGACACCCTTTTATGAGGCTGGGTAGTCTATAGCATGAGTGGTGTTTAAAAATTCGTCGAGATGCTGTGTAGGCATATGAGGTTTCCATTGTGATGGTTTTAATTGGATGGTATTTCGCTCAGATGGATAATCTATGAGTCTGAATTGTGTCCATGATTTATTGGATTTCTGAAGGTGGATCTTTAGTGAACTTGTACCCAACTACCTATTTGTTGAAATTTCTCCAGTGGGGATGTGTTAAGCTATTAATTACCTGATTAAGTTGCCTCATTGCATCCGTATTCCCTACATGTGTCATTAGTGGCAAAGGGGTTAAGACATATCAAATTAACAAGCCCTCTTTGCTACAGGATCTCTAATCAGTCCAATACAAAAAACTGCAGAGAAAAGTAATAGAAAAAAATCATTATCTGGAAATCCGACTGTCAGAAATTGATGAAACTTGGGTTGAATGACTTTTATAATAGTTATGAACATCCCTCCAAAGTTAAAGACGATCGCAACAAAACTGAAGAAGATATGAGGCCCCAAAGCTGGCTGGACCTGGTAGCGCCTGGTTCTGGACAGTGTTCTGGAGCTTTTGTGATCTGGTTTCAATTCAGCCACAGAACTTGAAGGAGCTTGTAGGAACAGTGTTGCCAGCCAAGGTATAGTAGACCTAGATCCAAGGAAGAACAAAAATTGCAAGGAAAGAGAAAAGAACAAGAGGTTGAGTCTCACAACCAGGTGAGGCTCAACCAGAAATTAATTGATTTTCAATTTTTCTGGAAAAGCTCTACTGCTGTCAGTTACTTCTATTCATATTTATAGATTGAAACTTTACAGTTAAGATATGCAAGAACTAAATCTAGTAAAACCAACCTTCCTTTATAATTTAGGAAGGCTCTAAAACAATAAAATAGGAAAGTCCTAAATCTGAAAATAGGAAAGTAAATACTTGGTCTCTAGGTAATTGAAACCTAGTAACAATCTATCATAAATATTAGGAAACTAACTAAACAATGAAATTAGGAAACTAACTTTAGGAAAGAAATAACAAAAGAGTGAACAAATATTTCAAAAAAAAGCTGCTGGTACTGTTCACGTGAACAGTACCACGTGAACAGTGTTGATCATGTGGGCTGGTTGCTTTCTTGGACTGCATCAACTCCCCCCCACTTAAAATGAACTCGTCCACGAGTTCGATAATGATGAAGAATGATTTCAGTGGGTTCGGTAGACAACGTCTTCTAATTTTGAAATTTTGTTGGAAGAAAATCTATCACTTTGGGTCCACTTTTTTCAAGATATTTAGACGGTATCACAAAGTCAATATACTCAATATCTTGAGGAAAGTCAAGTAAAATCGTGGTATTCATGGGGACTATCTTGTTCAATTCTTCATCTTCCGCAATTGTCTCCATAACACCGTGGTCTTTATCAGAACTGTGGTCATCTTTGTCAATCCCTGGAGCTTTAGCAAAGGCATCAAAATTATCCACATCTACTTTTGGGGCAATCAAGACCATACTGCTGATTATATAGATTCCATATGAATCCTCACCATCATCCATGACATTCGTATTAGGAACAGAAGTGTCATCACTTTGCGGCTCACATACCTGTGTATCTGGATTGGCCTTGATTGCAGCAACTAAAGAGTTTACCCTTAATTTCTGTGGACAATCTCTAGCAAAGTGACCATATGCATTGCAGTGATAGCATTGCATATTCGTAGCTGCTACCATAGGAGTTTTACCTTTATCTGTCGTTGGAGTAGCATGAGATGTAGTCCCTATAGCTTTGCTGATTGGTGTGGGGTGTTTCACTTCATAAGAACTAGAGGTGGGCTTTAGTGTTGACTTCAAAAGGTCCTCGGCTTGGAAAGCTTTATCAACATAGTCGTTAAGACTAACAATATCAACCACACCCATTTTTTCTCTAATCTCAGGTCGCAACCCCAAACGAAACCGAGATATCATTTGATCATCATTGTCTCGTGAACCTGACCGTGCACATAATTGATCAAATTGGTATACATAGTCTTCCATACTCATATTACCTTGACGAAGATTGTTCAGCTGGTCATGCAACCTTTTTTGAAAAGACCGAGGCAAATACTTTTCTTTCAATTCTTCCTTCATCTCCTACCAAGTGGTGGGTTCTCTACCACTCCTCATGAGACTATATTCATAGTTACGCCACCAATCACGAGCACCCCTCACTAGTTTGGAGCGGGCCAATTGCAGCTTTCTAGGTTTGGGAAGGCTAAACCAATCAAAATAGTCATCTAAGGCATTCAACCAATCTTGAAAGGCTTCAGGGTCTTGCCTCCCATGAAATTCCTTGAGGTCCATCCGTACTTTATGGGTTTGGTAATGGATAGGTTCATCATAGTCGTCATAGGGTGGGTTGTGGTATTCCTCTCTAGGGACTCTTTGAGGAGCCCTAAGAATACGTCTTGGCATTAGGTTGGCATTAAGGGCTTCCCTTCTAGGGGCTTCCACTCTAGCAGGCCTAGGATGATTTAGCTCCTCCAAATTACTCATTCTCCCATCCATGCTATCTAACTTGGCATCCATTTTTGCCAATCGTTGGAGAACCAGATTAAAAAGGTCAGTGGGATTGTTGGACTGATTAGGAGAGTTAGAACTCTCCTCAGCCATGCTCTGATACCAAATGATGGCAAAGGGGTTAAGACATATCAAATTAACAAGCCCTCTTTGCTACATGATCTCTAATCAGTCCAATACAAAAAACTGCAGAGAAAAGTAATAGAAAAAAATTCTTTTCTGGAAATCCGACCGTCAGAAATTGATGAAACTTGGGTTGAATGACCTTTATAATAGTTATGAACACCCCTCTAAAGTTAAAGACGATCGCAACAAAACTGAAGAAGATATGAGGCCCCAAAGCTGGCTGGACCTGGTAGCGCCTGGTTCTGGACAGTGTTCTGGAGCTTTTGTGATTTGGTTTCAATTCAGCCACAGAACTTGAAGGAGCTTGTAGGAACAGTGTTGCCAGCCAAGGTATAGTAGACCTAGATCCAAGGAAGAACAAAAATTGCAAGGAAAGAGAAAAGAACAAGAGGTTGAGTCTCACAACCAGGTGAGGCTCAACTAGAAATTAATTGATTTTCAATTTTTCTGGAAAAGCTCTACTGCCCGCCAATTACTTCTATTCATATTTATAGATTGAAACTTTACAGTTAAGATAGGAAAGAACTAAATCTAGTAAAACCAACCTTCCTTTATAATTTAGGAAGGCTCTAAAACAATAAAATAGGAAAGTCCTAAATCTGAAAATAGGAAAGTAAATACTTGGTTTTCAGGTAATTGAAACCTACTAACAATCTATCCTAAATGTTAGGAAACTAACTAAACAATGAAATTAGGAAACTAACTTTAGGAAAGAAATAACAAAAGAGTGAACAAATATTTCAAAAAAAATCTGCTGGTACTGTTCACGTGAACAGTACCACGTGAACAGTGTTGACCATGTGGGCTGGTTGCTTTTTTGGACTGCATCAGTCATGGTCTTGATCCCATGCTTGTTTGCCTGTAATGGTCCATGCACGAAATGTTTATCATAGCAAAAACTCACTGACATGGATAAAAATTGCTGCATTATAAGTGACAGGTTTATAACCCTTCTTCTCCCTACGTGCTTGACATGTTTCAGTGCCTTTGCTGCATTCTGTTTAGCACATTGCTTTCTTCACAATAACAAGAAGATTTAAATCATTGATTTGGTGAACAAATACTTCAGAGCTTTTAGTTTTCCTCTTTTAACCCTTTTATGACCCATGTCCTCAACATTTATCATGGTCTTCATCCTATGCTTGTTTGTGCATAAGGGTTCATGCACTCAATGTTTGTCAGAATTACAAAGAACTCATTGACATGGATACAAATTGATGCATTTATATGCCACACATTTTTTCAGCGCCTTTGCCTTATTCTGTTTAGTTTCGGTATCAATGTGCTGCCCATTGATAATTATTTTGTTGGCAGTGCTGGGTGCTTCAAGTTGTATCTTCATTATAATAACAAGAAGATTTGGATGATTGTCTTGGTGAAAAAAATATTCAGAGCATTTAATTTTACCCTTTTGACCTTTTCATATCTGTGTCCTCTATCAAAGACTTTCTTCCTCACAAGTTTCTTCCGATAATTTTTTAAACCTGGCCATTACTGCATTAACATTTCACAGCTTTACTTTATTATAAACCATTAAGTTTTCTCACAGGTTTACTTATAATGCCAAAAGTATGTGGAGTTGACATTCACTATGAAATATTCTATATGGTATTGTCTTAACAAGTTACATTTTGCCCTTACTTTCAAATGCATTTATTTTTGCTGACAATTCCTGTTCACTTATCAGGCTTCCAGTTCACTGGGACAAGACTGTCATTGTGGTGATGAATGAAGTTCATGTTAGCAGTCCATATCTCCCTCAAAATGTAACTGGCGGAACCCCTTCTGCTAATGAGCGGGTGAAGAAAGTGGTAATGCATATACTCGAATGATGCAGAGTTTCGTTCTTGAAAGTCCTTTCATTTTTCAGGAGGTTTTAGCATTTTGTTTTTGCAGCTAGAATTTGAAAGGAAGAGGTTGCAAGCTCGTGGTCCAAGCCAGTGATAGGGTCATCCTTTCCATCATTTAGCTGCTGGGAAGGTTGCTACCATATGCATACCCATTTACTGCAATCATTGGTGCACTGAGGTATGTGCTATGGTGGCTGGCTATGAATCTTGTAATCAATTTCTGTTGGAGGAGGGGGAAGACACGTTAGTGACTTTCTTATCTAACTTTGTACTTTATAATGGTCAAGTTAATGTGAAAGTGAACATTTGAAGGTTGCTGAATTTGGAGCCCTTTTCATCAGAGGTTGTTCCACTCCCTCTAGCCAGTATTTTGATTTTCCCTATGATTTGTTGTTGACTTGCCAATGGGTCTACATGAGGCCATTGTCTCGGTAGGTCTATGGTAGGATATGGATGAAAAGTTTACTGTGGTGCACCCTTACATAGGTGCTGAATGAGTGCTGTTATGTGATTGTTTGTGTTGCAGAGTGCAACAGCATAAAGGTTTGGCTGAAGTTGAAAACTTAAGCTCCACAATGTGATCTTTCTCAAAAAGGTGCCAAATGTGACTTGACCAACAGCTCACCCTTGTTATGTCCTGATAATCTGAGGAATGGTAATCTCCCAAATCTAACCTCTGGGTTGACCTTTATTGCCTCAATATAGGTTTTAGTTATCAAAATTTGAACCTCATAAACTTGGTTTTTTTTTCATAACTTAAGGATATCCATCTTTTTACTTTCTTGGTTGGTTGTAAATGAAATTCTGATGGGAAAAATTATAAAAGCTCTGAGTTCTTGGTTTTGGAGTTTTCTATTTTACTGGAAAAGAATGATTGAATTATAAGTCTTTGAAATTTCATAGAAGAAATCACTGATAAGAACTCCTAATAAAGCATCTTGCTTCACAAGTGAATTGCTCGTTCCATCGGAGCCAAGGTAAGTGAATGACTTGGCTGATCTTATGGCTAAACAAGGGGCTGTAAGACATATGGTGTTCTGGGCTATGCACACTGTCAGATTGTTTTTGAGATGTGATTGAATTTCTGGGTTCCTTTCTTTATTGGGGGAAGGGGTTTGGCCCTCCCCATTTTTGGATATACTTGTCTATTTAAATAAATAAGGAGCTTTAGAAAATGTATCTAAATGTTGCATCATTGAACTTTTCCCTATCCTTGTTCGACTTCTAGCCTGGTTTCAAATGCGGACTTGGCATTAATTATTAACTGTTATGGCATGGCGTGAACACAAAGGCCACTTTGTCATCTGTCTAAAATGGATTGTTTGTTAATTTCCTTACTGTTGATTGGAAGGAAGAGGTAGTCTATATTTTAGATTTGTTAATATAATATTACATCTGGAGTCCTCATTGTGCACACCACGATTTGAGGAATCGGATTGGATGAGCCGATTCTGATTCACCTTGATCTGACTCGGTATGGATGCCAACTCTCACTCGTGTGGCTGATTCTGTGAGTTGCAAAGGCAGATTCAAACTGATTCGGGCTAATCTGACTCTGTATCAGATCAGGATCCGCCCTTGCCAATTGCATCACAGGCATGGAATTGAAGTCTTCTAGTCAAGAGCAGCTCCATAAGGGAGTGTCTAAATCTGGTCTGGCAGTTTCAAGTATATTACATAAACATGAAAAGATCCCAATGAGAAAGTACAGAAAGAAGGCTGCCTTTGCATTTCTTCTACTCACTGCATCTGCTAGAAGCCTATTATCAGCTAGCTCATGGTTTTCATTTCTATTTCTTGCTGTTTGAAGGTATCTCATTTCTTCATGTTGGATTAGACTTGATTGTTGGAATTGAATTTCCTACGGAATCAATAGATCAGACATACTGATTCCGTAACTCAGTGTTTTGTAAAATAAAGAAGAATTCATTTTGAAACATGTCACATCTGCACTCAAGCTTTCATATTGATCTATACGTATTGGGCTGGGCTTAAATCCACTTCTGAAAAGCTTTCAGAAAGTTGGGCAGTTTTTGCAATTGTTTGGTTGAGATTTTACCCATAGGTAGGTGAGGTACTAATACTATATGGTGGATTTGGGATTGGGCTTAAATCCAAAATGATTTGGATAGACCATTTCAATGAATTAGCTAGCCCTTTTAATATATCTATTTACGGATAAGATAAAGATAGTTTGCAAACAAGTGGACTGTTTGGCATCTTATATTCAACTAAGGTATTTCTATTTACTTCTCTTTTTTTTATTTTTTTTTATTTTAGGGTTTCAAATCGCCAGATCTGTAAGATGATGATCTTTGTCTATGCATCTCATTCCTTATTCTGTTTGTTTGGATTTATTGTAGAGAGCAGAGAGAAGATGGAGTCTTTTAGTTGATTCATTGTGATTTGCTACAATAATTTGTTGTATGCCAATTAGGGTCAATCAGGGTCAATATTAGGATCAATTTGACCCTGAATCAGGGTTAATCAGGGTTAACCAAGTCCAACCCGGCCCTGCCAGTGTCAATCAGGGGAAGGTTAGGGTTAGGCCCAATCCTGCCAGGGTCAGGGTTAGGGTTGTATATTTTCTGACCCTGGCAGGGTTGGGCTGGGTTAGGGTTAAGTTTAAATAGTCAGGGTTGGGGTTAGGGTTTTGAAAAACCCGGCCCAACCCGGCCCTGTGGTTGCCCTAGCTCTACTGCTACAATGTGATGCCTTTAGGCCTCAAGAATGCAAGAGCGACTTATCAGAGGCTGTCAACAAGGTATTTGAGAATCAGATTAGAAGAAATATGGAAGTGGACAACTTTTAGTCAAAAGTAAGAAGACATTGACCATCTTGATGACTTATGAGAAGCATTCGAAGTCCTCTGCGGCCACCAGATGCGACTTAATCCCACTGAGTGCACATTCAGAGTTGGTTCTGGTAAATTCTTGGGTTTCATGGTGTCCAACAAGGGCATCAAAGCCAACCCTGTAAAGATTGACGCCATTATGAAAATGTCAGCCCCCGCAAAACCAAAGCACGTCCAAGAACTAATAGGACGGATAGCCACCCTGGGACGATTCATGTCCAGGTCAACAGACAGATGCCTACCGTTCTCTAAGACACTAAAGGGGACCAAACATTTTGAATGGACGAAAGAATGTCAGAAGAATTTCGATGAGTTGAAAATTTTTCTGACCTCACCTCCCCTACTCAGCATACCCCAAAGTCGACGATCAATTACAACTCTACCTTACTATCTCAATCACGGCTATTAGCTCGATATTGATAGAGGAGGTAGACAAGGTTCAAAGGCCAGTGTACTACATTAGCAAAATATTACTTGATGTAGAGACCAGATACAAGATGGTTGAAAAATTAGCCGTTGCTTTGGTTACCGCAGCCTAAAAACTACGACCATACTTCTAAGCCTAACTATTCTGGTGTTAGTAGATAAACCTTTGAAGAAAATTCTAGCGCGGCCAGATATCTCCAGACGACTTGTGAATTGGGCAATAGAACTTGGTGAGTTTGATGTACAGTTTCATCCAAGGACGGCCATCAAAGCCCAAGTACTAGTCGACTTTATGCTAGAAACCTCCGCAGAAGATAGCACTGACATAGAAAAAGCCCTAGCAGAGGAAGATACCTGGCAGAAAAAGAAAAAATAAAAAGTGAAACCTTCGCAGCATGGACTTTGTACATGGACGGATCCTCGAACGACAAGCACTCGGGGGTTGGGGTGATATTGACCAGTCATGAGAACTTTAGAGTGCAAGTCGCTCTTTGTTTCGATTTCCACGCTACAAACAATGTAACGGAGTATGATGCCCTCTTGGCCAGACTCAAAC
This sequence comes from Protea cynaroides, assembly GCA_028583415.1. Lineage (NCBI taxonomy): Eukaryota > Viridiplantae > Streptophyta > Magnoliopsida > Proteales > Proteaceae > Protea > Protea cynaroides. The sequence continues at coordinate 46,809,203 of CM053271.1, read as the reverse complement.
TAGCGAAGTTCTTGTTGATGAAGAGATTAGACATCTACAGTGACTCACAAGTCGTGGTAAGATAGATCAAAGGAGAATATGAAGCTAAACAACCGCACATGCTAGCATACCTTGAAAAATAAAAGTCATAACTCGCTTTGTTTGAAGGCTACCAGATAAGCAATCTGGACTGAGAAAACAACATAGAAGTAGATGCCTTGTCTCGACTTCTAGCAGAAGATCTCTTTGACTTTGGCCAGTCAATATACATTGAGATCCTCAAACAGAAAAGCATAGCTAAAGAAGTTGACGTACAACAAATAGACAGTGAGGCGACTTGGATAGATCTTATAAAGACTTACATTAAAACCGGCAAGCTGTCAGAAGATAGGTTGGAAAGGCACCGAGTCCAAGCAAAATTCCACAAATGCATAGTCATGGATGGAAAACTATACCGTAAGTCGCTCACTCGTCCTTTCTTACTGTGCCTTACCCCAGCAGAAGCTCATGAAGTAATGTGGGAGGTCCACGAAGGGATCTACGACAGTCATATAGGCAGCCGTGCCCTCTGCCAAAGGCTACTACGCTAAGGATACTATTGGCCAACAATGCTAGCCGATTGCACTGAGTTTTCAACAAACTGTGAAAAATGCCAAAAGCATACTACAGTTAGCCATCTGTCTGTAAATGAATTTCAGTCCATCAGCAGCCCTCTACCATTCGTGATGTGGGGAATAGACATTATCAGCCCGATGTCGGGGGCCAGATCTTCCAAAAAATACCTCATCTTGGCAGTGGACTATTTTTTCAAGTGGGCCAAAGCTGAAGCAATAGTGACAACCAACACAGAGCGAATTGATACCTTCTTCCATACCAATGTCATATACTGCTATGGCATTCTAAAAATATTGGTAACCGATAATGGACCACAGTTTGATGGGCAACAGTTCAGAGCCTTTTGTGAAGGCTTCAAAATTTAGCATAGGTTCGTGACAGTATATCACCCAGAGGCCAACGGCTAGGTGGAAGCCATGAATAAAACCATCTCTCGTAGAATTGTTTGGTGACTCAGGACAACCAAAGAAAAATGGGCCGATGAGTTGCTGAGTGTTCTCTGGTCCTATCGTACTATGAGCGGGACCCCTACTGGAGAAACACCTTTCGTGCTAGTGTATGGAGCAAAGGCGGTCATACCAGCTGAGGTCACTTACCCCACTCTTAGGATCTTTAACTATGACGAGATCTAGAATAATAAGGATCTGAGGGCCAACATAGACCTACTAGAGGAGGTCCATGACAATGCTCTACTTTGAACACTAGCATACCAACAGAGGGTAGCCAAGTACTTCATTTCACGTGTCTGAGCTAGGCAATTCTAGGTCGGCGATCAGATGCTTTGCTGTACCGCTGTATCCAAACCTTTCCAACAAGGCAAGTTAATGCCGACTTGGGAAGGACCTTATAGAGTTGTCCGCGTGACGAGGCCAGGGACTTGCTACCTTCAAACAATAGAGGAAAAATATATCCAGAAGCCTTAGCACTCAAAAAATTTATGGAAATTCTATCATTGATGTAATGGACATGTGGAAACTCTAATGAATTGTCTTACATTTTAATTTTTTTCCTGTGAATTCCTGAGTAGCATCCCAACGTAAGTTGCTATAGCAACGACTTGTGAAGCACCTGGGTTGTACACCCGTAATCATCCCATAAGTTAAGTACATGGTGACTTACGCGATTTCCGAGTTAACATAACTCACTTATGTGCTACTTATGTAACATAAGGTCTAACGATCTGTGACTATGTTACTCAGATTCATGCTGCATGCGCCATGCACCCACTATGAACTTGGGAAAAAAGAATGCTCCAAAGTTCATGAAAATAAAGGCAATAGAACATGCAAGCTCGACACTCAAGCAAAAGTTCCAAATACTATCATCAAAGTAGAATTAAAGCTTACAATCATAAAGTGTGGGATGCGATGCCCGAAGTGAGAAAATAAAAGAAAATTTTTTCGATAGCCTAAGGCCTTAAAAGAAAAAGTGCCGACGCATTACCCATCAGACTCTGAAGAAGACGACACGTCTCTAAATTTAGAAAAGTCAAAATTAGGGGCCTTAGCCAGCACAAATTTACCCAACGCACGAAATTGTTGCTTGTAAGTCGCCCTCCCTATTTCTTCACGAAGGGAGGCAAATTCATCCCCTTCTCGAATCAATTCTTTGAAATCTTTTGTCTCCCTGAATTGAGTCACGGAACGGTCAACCATCTGGTAAAAGTACTTGTCCAAAGTTTACTTCTCCTTTACCGCTGTGGCCTTCTCCTCCAGTAACTTCGGCTTCTTCTTTTCCAAAGCCTTTACTCTCTGTAAGGACCTCCAAGTCCCTAGCCCTCAATGAGTTAAATCTTTTGCCTTATCCTTCTCTCTCGTGAGTGCTTCCTCTGCTGCCTTCAGCTTTTGGTCAGCCTCCGCACACCTGCCCTCTAGAGATTTAAATCTTGTGGAAACTTCACGGAGGGAATTGACAAGTTGTAGCAAAAAGAAGCCCAATCAGATACTAAAAAAAAGAATGTAGGTATATCTGAAATTAGAAAACCTACACTCCAGAGCGATGAAGAAATCTTGCCATCCAATTCTTTGGATGTTCTATCAGCAACATACTCCTAGTCTGTAGGGAGGCAAATTCCTCGAAGAAGTTCTCGAGCCACCCGAACATTGAATATACCACTGTTAGTAACTTTCATAGACCAATCTAGGATAAAAATCTCCCCTTTAGTAAACTTGTTGATTCCCTAGGCAAGGATGTCTAGGCGGTAGCTCCTCTGGACAACCAATTTGGATATCATTGTCGTTGGGTGAATCAGAGACTTTTAGTATTGTGG
>CM053271.1:46036448-46074636 GCA_028583415.1 Protea cynaroides | reverse complement strand
TCATGCGTGGTTGTGGTTGTGGTTGTGTGTGAGGTGCTCCCTTGACAAAGGAAGCACGTGTGACCGTGCGCGAAGGGTGAACTACTTAGAGTTCTCCACTTCCCGCTACCAACGTATCTCTTTAGAGAATCAGGTCAAATGTAGTTCCCAACAGTTAACGGGCTGTTGGACCCCACATGGCATTACTGGAGAGGTGCTCGGACCACAGAGGTACTTGAACCTCAACTCCCTGCGCTCGGCAAGGCAACACTCAAGAGGTACTCGGACCTCGACTCCTCGCACTCGGCAAGGCATCACTCAAGAGGAACTCGGACCTCGACTCCTTGCACTCGGCAAGGCAAACTCAAGAGGTACTCTGACCTCGACTCCCCGCACTCGACAAGGCAATACTTAAGAGGTACTCGGACCTCGACTTCCTTGCACTCGACAAGGCAAACTCAAGAGGTACTCGGACCTCGACTCCCCGCACTCGGCAAGGCAACATTCAAGAGGTACTCGGACCTCGACTTCCTTGCACTCGATAAGGCATCACTCAAGATTTTGAAAATGATCGGTCCGCACATCGATTCCCAAACATGGGAAATGATTGGCCTAAGGCCAAAGACAAAACTAGGCAAAAGCTAGGATGGAGATCAACATGATCCCAACCGTCACCTGAAAACATGTAAACATGACACATTTTTGTATTTCTTTTTCTTTCTTTTCTTGTATTTTTCTTAATAAAACAAAAACAATTCTAGGGACCAACCCTATTGGTTGAGCAGGCCCATGGCCTAGGCGGGGCCCACCCCAGTCAACATGGATTTGGGAATCCCAACGAGAATGGATCCATTAGAGTCACCCTAAAGTTTCACACCACTAGGGGAGGGGATACATGCAATGACTAAGCATAGATGTGACTAACTAAGCCTGTGATTACATCAAATTAAACACATGGGGAAGTTAGCCAAGCATATGATCGAAGCAAGCAATTAAACCAAACCATGTACTTTAAACCAAGCTAATTACTTTAAAACCAAACCAAGTACATTGGTTGAACCTAGTGCATGGGCTGAATTAAGTTTAAGCCTATGGTATAAATCAATCAAACCAGGCCCATAACAATTACACCAAGCCCATTATGGGGTTGAATCAAATCAACCCACTTAAGCCAAACCTATTAGAGGACTGAACCAAACCAATACAATTAAGCCTACCCTATCATAGGGTTGAACCAGCCTAATACAAATGAACCAAACCCGCTATGGGGTTAAACCCAATATGAGCCTATAAGTCCAGTATCTAGAATGGTTCGAACTCTAAACCATGGTCCAATGAAGGCACAAAACCAAACCAGATTTATAACATTCGAAAATGATGTTAGATAGAACATCAAAATTAGACAAATCCAAAAGCATTATCTCAGGGCAGATTCAAATATAGATTGGTCCAAACAAGGACTGGTTCAAGCATTGGATCGAGTTGGTTTTGAGCATTGAGATGAAACAAAACAAACCAGACCAGCCTTAACCAACATAATAAACCAAACCAAACCAAACAATTAGAATTGACTACAAAAACTGACTCAAACTCAAATAGATTTTGACATTGAGACCAAATGGAATTAAACCAGACTTTGACATCAAAGGGAATCACTTCAAGATTTAACATTGAGGGAAACATCTCAACACAAACCAGATTTGCCATAAAAGTAGCCAATTTAACTTGAACCGGGTTCTATCACAACACATAAACCACAATAAACTGGATCAGGTTTGTCATCAAGAAATATATCAATCCAGCCCAACAAATTTAACCATTAGACACATCAACTAAACCAGATTCAACATAAGAATAACTCAACACATTCTGAACCAGCCCCAACTTAACCTTGTCATAACCAGATTATCCGAATCGAAGTCAGAAAAAAAACATCCAGACTCAAACACCCTCCTAGCCGAAAGCTCAGTAGTAAAATAAACAGCAAGAATACATCTCAACAAGAAGGTTCCATAGACAGGGCAAAGAAATAACAAAAGAAGAACCAGAAGAACCTCCAACTGTAATCAATCTCAAAATAACCAGAGCATAAAACTCTTAAACATAGGAGCCCAACTGAGATATCTAACAAGAAAGAAACAACCAAAGAACCTATGCTAGACATTTAAACTGAACAACAACCTCAACACACAACTCGGATTCGGCTTCCATTGAAGCATTGCCAGTAAGCCATTGTCATGCATAAAACCAAATCTGAAAGCAGGATCAAATACCCTCTCACAGAAGCTCCACTGAATGGGGAAAAGAATTAAAAATAGTAAGGCCACACCCCCTTCATATCAAATTAGGATCACACCCAAGCATATCATGGACAAATTTAGCATAAAAAATGGACCAGCTCCAAAAATGTAATTTAAACAAAATGACCCAAATATTAAATGAAGTGCTGATTCAAGCATGGAAAATTCACCAACATTAAGATTAAGTATATACCAAGATGAAATCTTAAATCAATAGGCAATGAGTTGGAGATCAAAATCATTTAACGGCAAGAGGTTTCTCCCGAATTTAGGTGTCCAAAATCTATGGAGGGATGCCCCGAACTGATTTCCAATGGCCTTATGATCAATACATTACATACCATCACAGAGACATTACATGCCATCAAGTATTGTCAAAACTGAGTTTAATAATAAAAAAAAATATGTTGCATGTGAAACAGGGGGAACACCATACAAGGACAAGTAATCAATAGATGCTAATAGGAGAGACTTGCCTATGCACTAAATGGGAGTGAAATGCAATAAATGGAGGGGACAAATAATGATAAAGAATATTGAAAACTTAAAAATAACATGGGAACTTGTTCCTTGTCATAAAGAAGCTACTCATGAAAGAAATGAAACCAAAACGTCAATGAAAATTCAGAACAAAAGTTCTAGGTAATAGAAATAAAAAAATAAGAAAAAAGAAGCTTAAGGCTACTGAACCTAAACAAATGAAGGGATGAAGCAGAATCTGTAATGTGATGAAGTTGCAATGTCGGCCTTAAAAATGATAAAATCACTACCATGTATCGACAACTCAGAATTCACAAAATACGATGATTCATGAAGGCACACCTATATATATTGCACTTCGAGACAGTGGCTGCAACCCTCTCCTTCCAACACAAATCAAAATAGGACACACATCATAAGCTTAATAGAGTTGCATAAAGGGAATCAGTTACCGGAAGAAAACGGAAACTAGTGTTGAGAGTATTGCTGAAAATTGATGGGCTCTCCAAGCTCCAGCCGAGCTCTTTTCTTCTTCTCTCTACGCAGCCGCTGACGTCGCCTTCTTCTACAGCCTCTTCTACAACCCCTCTCTCTCTCTCTCTCTCTCTCTCTCTCTCTCTTGCCCTCTCTCTTTCTTCTCACTCCCGCCTTCACTTCTCTCCATGAGCTGCTGCCGACTTCTCTTTTTCTCCACTTCTTCTTCCCTCATTTCTCCCTTTCTTCTCGGCTTCCTCTCTTCCCTTTGCTTCCGCCTCCTTCTCTTCTTTTCTTCTCCCTACTTTTTCTCCCCTATGCTGCCGCCTTCTTTCTTTTTCTTTCTCCCCTCTGCCTGCAATAGTCCCCTCCTTTGTTTGTCTAGTTTCTTTTTTCTTTTCCTAACCCTTAATCTAAGGGCCAGGATCCCTCCACTTGATCCCCTTTCAATCCATCTCATATGATAAAAATAAGAATAGAAAAAATTACTACACAATTTATTCTAAGCCCAGACCCAAGCCCATTAGTCTATATCCTATTAACACCTAATTTAAACCCAGCCCAAACCCATTATTCTATGTCCTAAACACCAACCTAAACTAAACCCAGCCTAAACCCATTGTTTAATGAAGCCCATTAATAAAGTGAGCCCCTAAAAATACAAAACCCCAACATAATCCTAATAGACTCCAAATTCCTAGTTAGACTATCCTAAAACCCCAACCCACTCAAGTTTTTTTTTTGTAATTTTATAATTTTTTCCTCTTTTTAATGATTTTCCATTTTTTTTATATTTTCCTAACAACCTAAAAAATACAAGAAATTCTAATATGACCAAAAATGACAAAAATACCCTTGATGAGAAATAGGCCAAAATGGGGGTCTTACAGAACCGTCCCTGAACCAACGGTTCACACCAGGATCTCAATAAGACCGTGTCCACTCATACAAACCATCACACATAACCACAATCAGAATATAATAAAATAGCGAAAGTCTTTAAATAAATGAATTGAGTATTCTATTGATAAATTTAAATAAGTATTCAATTATCCAGATTCTAAACGTAATTAAATATCTTTACATCACTTTAAAAATAACTGAAACAAATAAAATTAAATCAAAGGTACACGCAGAAAAGGCACTCGCATGACGCTTCTCGCATGAAGCGTCATGCTCGTCCTCTCCTGCTTGTACGTCCAGAGCAGCAACACCTCCATACGTCGAAGCGTTCATATAGTCGTCCACCGTGTAACCTACATCAACATCTAAAAATAGTGTATATACAAAGGGTGAGCTCACTACTTAGCTCAGTAAGACAATCAGACAGTGTAACAATATTATATGCATGAGTAACAATCATTTTATGCTGTGGTCTGGTTTAAGTACGCAATATGCTATAGAAAGGATTGGCGAGCACCGCACCTCTATACACGAGTGTATAGCATCGCACAATAGATCACACCGCTGCCGACCCACATGTACCCATCATGGAATAAAGATAGAGCTAAGGCATCCACTACCTCCCTTGATGCTCTACCCATACCAATACATAAGCCCCTACTGGCTAGGGCTTGCAAACTGGGCTCACAACTAACCAATCCTATATGTCATCACTGTAGGCTCTATCCCAGTACAGCTCCCTACGGCATAGAGATAGAGCTAGAGTGTGGTGGCCAGGCCGGAGACCACAGTGCCACGACCTCCCCCTGATGCCCTACCCGCACCAAGCATACTAAGACAGAACAATACGCAAGTAGACTCTATCCCAACATAACTCCCTACGGCATAGAGATAGAGCTAGAGTCTGGTGGCCAGGCCGGAGATCACAATACCACGTCCTCCCCCTGATGCCCTACCCGCACCAAGCATGCTAAGATAGAATACTACAAAAAGGTGCTAATGTGAGGAATGATCCCAGACCCCAAGCCTTTCCCATTCCACACACTAACGAAAACAATCACATGCCTAACAATCACATCCTAGCATATGGAATATGCATGAACAAATATAATAACTGGAAATAACAGATGACATGTGAGAATGCACAAACATCATACCAAAGATTCAGGGTTATTAGCAATGGTTTACTGTCCATTAATTATTAGGGTTTAGGTTTGATTCCCTTACCTGACGCTCGTTTGATAGCTTGCTCCACGTCGCAAGATCCAAACATGCTATCACAAAGTCCTACATGATATTAGGGTTCAATTAGAATAGTTTCTTAGGGTTTACGTTGGTCGGAAACCAACGATGTTACAAAAATTACACTCACAGAGCTGACCGGTTGCATGTACCGGTCGCAGCACTGTGGGAAAACCTGCAATCGATATGGTCAGCCATTCCCACAGGCCACTCCTCGAGAGGTACCGGTCACGGTACCGATCGCATGGGGTGCGACCGGTATGGTCAACCGGTATGTCTCCGGAAGACCATACACTTGGTTTTTCGACTGCCGTCGATCACTCTCTATTGATTCTAGGGTTCCTCCTACACATTCTAAGTTTGGGCTTTGAGTTAGGGTTGTTTCCAATTCCATTCAGGTCTAGTTTTGATGATATTCATCCTAGAACTCGAATCTAGGGTTTAACGACTAAATTATGGTTTGACGACAAAGTAGGGTTTAGGTCAATACCTGCTTTGCATGGTATTGATCCAAGCAACCCAACCATCCTAGAGTCATAATGTGAGAGGGAGGGTTTAAACACTTACCGTCGATCGGCGTAAGGTGTGCGTCGTCGAACGGCAACGGTGGCTCTTCCTTCTTCTTCCTAGCTCCTTCTCCTTCTCCAATCTCCTTCTCCTCTCTAGGGTTTGTGAGGATCAATGGAAGGGATTCTAGGAGGTTTAGAGGGGTTTAAATAGGCTAGGAATTAGGTTTAGGAAGCCTCTTAGGATTAGGAAAGTCCTAGGATTCGGAATTAGGAAAGTGGAACCCGCAGAGATCCAATTCTTGATCTTGGTAGTCTGTTGCGCAAACCATACCGATCGACCGGTTCCATAGACCGGTACCATCGACCGGTATGAATAAGATTCATACTTAAGTTGGTCTGTTTGGTCCAATTTCGTACCTGATTGCCATCCGCTTGTCCCGTCTGGCCCGATGATGATCGAAAGACCTGATATGACATGAAATCAAGGTTTAGATCGGGTTTATGGAGTGCGGGTCTTACACATGTCATTTCCAATTACAGTATAATCTAGACATAAATCGAAATCATATTTATTAAAACTCAAACTATATCCTTTATTTACTAGTCTCGATACAGAAATTAAATTTTTCTTTATTGAGGGAAAATATACAGTGTCTTCCAAATCAACAAAGATTTTTGAAGTCAGAAAAAATCTAACAACTCTAATGGCCTCCACTGCAACTCTCACACCATTCCCCACGAATACACTAACCTCATCCTTTCTTGATGCTCTCCGGCTTAAAAAACCTTGCAAGGAATGGGTAACATGAATGGATGATCCAGAGTCAATCCACCAAGAATCCAGAGGAGCATCAACTAGAAAAGACTCAAAACATACTAGAGATAGATAAGTACCGGATTCTTTCGGCTTATTTACCCAGGCTTGTCTACCTCGACAATCTTTCTTTATGTGCCCTTTCTTCTTGCACCAGAAGCACTCTACACTACTCAATTCTTTCTTGTCTTCCTTTCCTTTTGAGGTGTCTTCTTTACCATAGGGCTTTCCCTTGCCCTTCTTGTTGAAAAAATTCTTCTTTTTATGAGGCCTCAATCCTCCATATCCCTTTCCCTTTTTGGAGAAAGATTTGTACTAAACTAGATTGGCACTCTCAGGTTTCTTCTTTTTTAATCTATTCTCTTCTTGAGAGCAGAAGAAAATTAAATTGTCTAAACTCCAATTATCTTTCTGAGTATTGTAGGATACATGAACCTGACTATATTCATTTGGAAGAGAAGTTAAAGCCAGATAAACTACGAAGTCATCATCCAAAGAGGTTCCCAGGCCCATTAATCTTTCTCTTTTTGCAACCAGCTCCAGTATGTGTTCTCAAATACTGCTATTCGAATCAAACTTTGCCCCAGTTAAGGCTACCATCAGACTAATTTTGAAACTTTTATTTGTCACATTAAATTTTGTCTCTATTTCTTTCAGATATTCCTTGGTAGTATCTTTCAACTGGATACTGCTACGAAGGGATCCAGAAATAGAATTTCTCATCAGGATTAGGGATTTTCAATTAGAAGCTTTTCACATCTCTATTTTTAGAAACTCAGTAGGAGAGCTCTCAAGAATGATAGGAGCTGGTTTTCTTCTCGGAGCGCTAAGTCTATATCCGACATGCTGAGTTGTGTTTCCATTGCCTCATACCATTTTTTGTAATTTGAACCAGTCAATACAGGCAGTGAAGCTAGCACATTTACAGGTATCGACTTCTTACGGGTCTTGGTTTCTTCTTCTTGCATGCTTGCTGGAGCGAAAAAGAACAGTTCTTCATATCTCTGCAGGTAAGCATCAACAGTCGACTGGGATTATTGCAGGTTCAAGAATTTCTTCTCCATTTGATCACGGAAACTCTTTGAAAAGTATGCTAAGACAGAACGATACGAAAGGTGCTAGTGTGAGGAATGATCACAGACCTCCAGTCCTTCCCATTCTACACACCAACGAAATTAATCATAGGCCTAACAGTCACATCCTAGCATATCGAGTATGCATGAACAATAATAATAACTGAAAATAAAGGATGACATGCGAGTATGCACAAACATCATACCATAAAATCATGGATATTAACAACGTTTTACTGTTTATTAGATTATTAGGGTTTAGGTCTGATTCCCTTACCTGACGCTTGTTTGATAGCCCGCTCCGTGTCACAAGGTCCAAACGTGCTATCACAAGGTCCTACACAATGTTAGGTTTAATCAGAATAGTTTTTCTTAGGGATCACGTTGGTCGAAAAACCAACAAGGTCAAAACACTTCTCACAAAGCTGATCGGTCACGATACCAGTCGCAGGTACAGGCATCGGCACTGTGGGGAAAGGTGCGACCAGTATGGTTGGCTGGTCCCCACAGACTAGTCTCTGGGAGGTACCGGTCGTGGTACCAGTCGCATATGGTGTGACCGGTATGTTTCTGAAAGACCATACATCTGGTTTATTGACTTTCGTCGGTCACCCCTTATTGATCCTAAGGTTTCTCCTACACATCCTAGGTCTGATCATTGAGTTAGAGTTGTTTCCAACTCCATTCAAGTCCTAGCCTCGATGATCTTCTACCTAGAACTTGAATCTAGGGTTTACCGACTAAATTAGGGTTTGACGGCAAACATGGTTTAGATCAATACCTGCTTTGCATGGTATTGATCCAATCATAACTAACCATCCTAGAATACTTAATGTAGATGAAGGTTTAAGCACTTACCGTTGACTCACGGTAATGTGTTCTTCATCGAACGGCAATGGCGGCTCTTCCCTCTCCTTCCTAGCTTCTTCTCCTTCTTCAATCTCTTTCTCTTCTCTAGGGTTTGTAAGGATCAATGAAAGGGATTTTAGGAGGTTTAGAGGTGCTTATATAGGCTAGGATTAGGTTTAGAAAGCCTCCTAACACTAGGAAAGTCTTTCGATTTGAAATTTGGAAAGTGGGACCTGCAGAGATCCGTTTTCGGATCTAAGTGGTCTACTGCGCAGGCCATACCGGTCGACCGGTACCATCGATCGGTATGAAATATTTCATACTCCATTTGGTTCGATTTCATACCTGTTTGTCATCCGCTCGTCCCGTCTAGTCCGGTGATGATTGGAAGACCTGTTACGACATGAATTAAAGGTTTAGATCGGGTTCATGGAGTGCGGGTCTTACAAGGTAGCTGGCTAATGGTTCGGTTAGGCTAGGAAAGAGATCCGAAAAAGATTGAATAAAGATCCGTGGGAGGGATTAGAGAAGGAAAGAGAAGAGAAAAGGAGAAAGATATTGAGAAATCTGAAAAAAAGGAGGGGATCTTCTTTTGGACTGGCCGAAAAAGAGAGAGGGAGAGATATCGGAGAGAATCGAGAGATATCAGAGAGAGAAGGAGACATAGAAAGAAACTAGAAAATAGAGAGAGAGGGAGACACAAGGAGAGATCTGAAAAAATAAAAGGAAGATTGAGAGAGGCGATATCTAAAAGAGGAGAGAGAGGCGATATCTAAAAGAGGAAAGGAGAGGTGAGATCTGAAAAAAAAATTTAAGAGGGAAGGGACGGAGCGGTGGAGAAAATCAGAGAGAAGGGAGGAGGAGAAACCAAAAAGTAAAAAGAAGAAAATCGAAAAAAAGGGAGACCTAGAAGGGAAGAGATCAGAGAAAATCAGAGAGAAGGGAGGATGAGAAACCGAAAAGAAAAAAGAAGAAAATCGGAAAAGAGGGAAACCGAGAAGGGAAGAGATCAGAGAAAATCAGAGAGAAGGGAGGAGGAGAAACCGAAAAGAAAAAAGAAGAAAATCTGAAAAATAGAGAGAGAGAGAGAGGCGAGAGATAAATCGGGGAGAGAGAGTGCAGTCGGAGATCAGAGAAGAAGAAGAAGTTGGAGAGGTAAGCCCTGACCACCCTTTTTTTTATATTCTGTGTTTCTTTTTTTTTTATCTCACAACCAAAAAAACCATATCAACATCCCTACCTCAGCCATGTGTCGAACTAACCTATAGCACCCATCATGCTCAAACCCAAATCCATACACCGGCAGCCATTAACCGCCATCACTTACTGCACTCCATTCCCATGCAATCCGCCATCTGTCCAGTTAAACACCTGGACGCACCTAGACCTTCACCCACCAGTCATGCACTACCCCATGGACCTATGCACAGCACCATCATCTTACTTCCATGCATTGTGAAACTTGCACAGCACCACCTTTCTTCCTCACTTAAACTCCACTCACCGTCGAACTCCACACATGTCCTTCCTTTTGCAACTCACGGATAAACACTTGGACATGCACTGAAGCCATGTAGTGCCAACACCATCCGATCCTACACTTGCACAAAACTGACCAGCAGCTTACACTATAAACCCGGTTATATTTTTCTTACCCTGCTGAACCCGATGCACCATCAAACCATGTTTTTTTGGAGCTTCTAATGTGAATAAAATATGATTATTTGATCATCAATTTGATGCGATTATGATCAATATGAATTGAATCTTATTGTGATTGATTCGATCATATGATTAGTGAAGTACTTTATGCTTTTTAGTATTTAGTCTCAAGCATCAAACAAGTGCTTAAGGTGTGTTTTTATTAAAGCTTTTAATTTTTCCTATCTCAGTTCATCGACTTCGTTAAGTGCAATATGGTCTGTTGGACAGAGCCTAAGAGCTCTGATACCAAGTTGTCACACCCCAATTCCGACTGAACCAGAAGTATGAGTGAACCGTCACTGAACCAACGGCTCACACCAGGATCTCAATAAGACCGTGTCCACTCATACAAACCATTGCACATAATCACAATCAGAATATAATAGATACAACGGAAGTCTTAAATTAAATGAACTGAGTAAGCTATTGATAAATTTAAATAAAATATCCAATTATTCAAATACCCAAAATATAAATAAATATCTTTACATCAACTGTATTTCCAACTGAAAATAATAAAAACAAATTAAATCAAATCCTAAAGGTATACGCTGAATAACCTGCATCAACATCTAAAAATAGTGTGTACACAAGGGTGAGCTCACAACTTAGCTCCGTAAGACAATCAGACAATGCAACAAACATATGCATGAGTAACATTCACATTATGGTCTGGTTTAAGTTTGCAATGTGCTATAGAAAGGATTGGCGGCCACCGCACCTCTATACACGAGTGTGTGAAGCCGCCCAATGGATCAAACACCACTGTCGTCCCACATGCACCCATGTGGAATAGAGATAGAGCTAAGGCGTCCGGATCAAACACCGCCAACACCTCCCCTGTTACTCTACCCATACCAACACGTAAGCCTTTATTGGCGAGGGCTTGCAAACTGGGCTCGCAACTAACCAATCCTATATGTCATCACAGTAGGCTCTATCCTAGCACAGCTCCTTACGGCATAGAGATAGAGTTAGAGTCTAATGGCCAGGCCGGAGACCACAATGCCACTTCCTCCCCCTGACACTCTATCCGTACCAAGCATGCTTAGACAGAACGATACGAAAGGTGCTAGTGTGAGGAATGATCCCAGACCTCCAGTCCTTTCCATTCCACACACCAACGAAAATAATCACATGCCTAACAGTCACATCCTAGCATATCGAGTATGCATGAACAATAATAATAACTGAAAATAAAGGATGACATGCGAGTATGCACAAACATCATACCATAAAATCATGGATATTAACAATGTTTTACTGTTTATTAGATTATTAGGGTTTATGTCCGATTCCCTTACCTGACGCTTGTTTGATAGCTCACTCCGTGTTACAAGGTCCAAACGTGCTATCACAAGGTCTTACACAATATTAGGTTTAATCAGAATAGTTTTTCTTAGGGTTCATGTTGGTCGAAAAACCAACAAGGTCAAAACACTTCTCACAAAGCTGACCGGTCACGGTATCGATCGCAGGTACCGGCCTCGGCACTGTGGGGAAAGGTACGACTGGTATGGTCGGCCGGTCCCCACAGACCAGTCTCCGGGAGGTACTGGTCACGGTACCGGTCGCATATGTTGCGACAGGTATGGTCGATCGGTATGTCTCCGAAAGACCATACATCCGATTTCTTGACTTCCGTCGATCACCCCCTATTGATCCTAGGGTTTCTCCTACACATCCAAAGTCTGATCATTGAGTTAGAGTTGTTTCCAACTCCATTCAAGTCCTAGCCTCGATGATCTTTGACCTAGAACTTGAATCTAGGGTTTATCGACTAGATTAGGGTTTGACAGCAAACATGGTTTAGATCAATACCTGCTTTGCATGGTATTGATCCAATCATAACTAACCATCCTAGAATACTTAATGTAGAGGAAGGTTTAAGCACTTATTGTTGACTCGCGGTAATGTGTTCTTCGTCGAACGGAAATGGCGGTTCTTCCCTCTCCTTCCTAGCTTTTTCTCCTTCTTCAATCTCTTTCTCCTCTCTAGGGTTTGTGATGAACAATGAAAGGGATTTTAGGAGGTTTAGAGGTCCTTATATAGGCTAATATTAGGTTTAGGAAGCCACCTAACACTAGGAAAGTCTTTCGATTCAAAATTTTGGAAAGTGGGACCCGTAGAGTTCTATTTTCGGATCTAAGTGGTCTGCTGCGCAGGCCATACCGGTCGACCAGTACCAAGACCGGCACCATCGACCGGTATGAAATATTTCATACTCCATTTGGTCCAATTTCATACCTGTTTGTCATCCTCTCATCCCGTCTGGTCCAGAGATGATTGGAAGACCTGTTATGACATGAATTAAAGGTTTAGATCGGGTTCATGGAGTGCGGGTCTTACAACTCCCCCACCCTTAAAAGAAATTTCATCTTTGAAATTTGCATGTAGGTTTCACAACTCCCCCACCCTTAAAATAAATTTCAGGCTCAAAATTTGAACGTACCTTGGTCGTCGAAAAGGTTAGGGTATTCTTTTCTCATTACGTTCTCTTCCTCCCAAGTAATTTCTTCTACATCTTGGTTTTTCCAATACACTTTCACATAGTGGATATCCTTGCTTCGAAGATGTTGTACCTTTCGGCTTGTGAGCATCACAGGTACCACTTCAAATGTTAAGTCCTCTGTCAAGTCTAGTGGGTCTGCTGTCAAGATGTGCGATGGATCCCTGACATACTTCTTCAATAAAGATACATGGAACACATCATGAACGCTTGACATGGATGGTGGTAGAGCCAGTTGATATGCCACATTACCACATCTGGTCAAAATCTCATATGATCCCACGTATCTGGGGCATAGCATACCCTTCTTACCAAACCGCTTTAAACCTCGCACAGGTAATATCTTCAAGAATACCTTGTCACCCACTGCAAACTCCAGATCTCGACGTCGGTTATCTGCATAGTGCTTTTGTCGAACTTGAGCTGTCTTCACTCTTTCTTTAATTTAATCAATCACTCGACAAGTTTCTTCGACGAACTCCGGTCCTACAATCCTTCTCTCTCCCACCTCATTCCATAACAGAGGTGTACGACATTTCTTCCCATAGAGTGCCTCATATGGAACCATTTGGATCGTAGCTCGGTAACTATTGTTATAAGAAAACTCGATGAGCGATAGCTTCTCGTCCCAAGCTCCTTTGAAATCTAGGGCACACACTCGGAGCATATCTTCTAAGATTTGAATAGTTCTTTCTGACTTCCCGTCTGTCTGAGGATGAAAAGTTATGCTAAACTTCAACTTGGTTCCCATTTCTTTCTGTAATCCTTCCCAGAACTTTGATGTAAAACGGGGATCTCTGTCAGATACTATACTTTCTGGGACACCATGAAGTCTGACTATATTATCCACATATAGCTTGGCCAGCTTGTCTATGGTATACTGAGGTCTAACAGCGATGAATCGAGCTGTCTTGGTAAGTCGAATGATTATAACCCATACTGCATCCACTGACCTTGGTGTCAAGGGTAGGCCAGTGACGAAATCCATTGTGATACAATTCCACTTCCATGCTGGCTCCGATAGTGGTTGTAGTAAACCTGCGGGTCTTTGTCTTTCTGCTTTAACTTGTTGGAAATTCAGACATTGGAACACGAATCGAGCGACATCCGCTTTCATACCCCTCCACCAATATAATCTTCTTAAATCATGGTATATTTTGGTGCTTCCTAGATGCACCGAATATGGGATGTAATGAGCTTCTGTCATAACTCTGTCTCTGATATTTGAGTTCTCACTCTCAGGTATACATAATCGTCCACGCTACCTGAGTACCTTGTCTAAATCTAAGGTAAAGTCATGATTGCTTTTACCCTTCTCTAGATCTTCTTGCACAGTCTTGAGGTGTGGATCCTGTAGGATTGCTACTTTGACCTCATCTATTAGATCCGATGAGATTTTTAAGGCTGTGAACATCAATGTAAACTTATGAATTAAGCCATATTCCACTAGATCACCTACAGTCTCTAATATGAACTCTTCATCATTCTCTATTGAGCTTGAGGCTGCAACACACAATGCAGCATTTATACTAGGTCCTGCCTCTGGTTTCAATGCCCACTTTCTGCATAAGGCATCGGCCACAACATTTGCATTACCCGGATGGTACTGGATGTCACAATCATAATCTTTTAATAGTTCCAGCCATCTCCTCTGTCTCATATTCAGGTCCTTCTGAGTAAAAAGGTAAGTTAAGCTCTTGTGATCCGACTTAATCTGAAACTTTTCACCATAAAGGTAGTGTCTCCAAGTCTTGATTACGTGAATAACCACTGCTAACTCCAGATCATTAGTAGGATAGTTCTTCTCGTGCTCTTTCAGCTGTCTTGATGAGTAGGCAATCACCTGTTCTCCTTGCATCAACACACATCCAAGACCCAACCCTGAGGCATCCGTATATAGGGTAAACGGAAAGCCTAGTGCTGGGATGGTGAAGATAGGTGCAGAGACTAGCCTTGACTTTAAGGTCTGAAAGCACTTTTCACACTCATCCGTCCATATGAACTTTTCTCCCTTCTTGGTTAGTCTGGTAAGTGGTACGCGATCCTTGAGTAGTCTTTCATGAATCTTCTATAGTAACCAGCCAAACTAAGGAAACTACGAATCTCCGCAATTGATTTCAGTGCTTCCCATCTTACTATAGCTGTGATCTTGCTTGGATCTACCTTGATATTGTCTGCAGATACTACATGACCCAAGAAGGCCACTTCCTTAAGCCAAAATTCACACTTCTTGAACTTGGCATAAAGCTTCTCCCTTCTCAGCCATTGTAGGGCTGCTCTCAAATGTATTGCATGAGCCTCCCTGTCCTTTGCGTAGACCAAGATGTCTTCGATGAATACGATGATCAAAGTGACCAACATGTCATGAAACATTCGATTCATCAATTCCATGAACGACGCTGGAGCGTTAGTCAACCCGAACGACATTATCAGGAACTCATAATGCCCATACCTTGTTCTGAAAGCAGTCTTTGAAATATCTGCTGCCTTGATCTTCAATTGGTGATACCCTGATCTAAGATCAATCTTCGAGAAAACCTTTGCACCCTGCAACTGATCGAACAGATCATCGATCCTAGGCAAAGGATATCAGTTCTTGATGGTTAACTTGTTCAGCTCTCGATAGCCGATACATAGCCATACACTACCGTCCACACTACCATCCTTCTTCTTAGCGAACAATACAGGTGCTCCCCATGGTGATATGCTTGGGCGTATGTAACCCTTATCCAGTAGTTCTTGTAACTGGGTCTTCAACTCCTTTAATTTGGTAGGGGCCACCCTGTACGGTGGCTTAGACACTGGCGTCGACCCTGGCATGAGGTCTATCACGAATTCTGTAGCCCTGTTTGGAGGTAGACCCGGGAGATCTTCTGAAAATACTTCTGAAAACTCTCGTACCACATCTAGATCTTCCATCTTTGGCACCTCAGCAGTGATGTCGACCACAGACACTAAGTACCCCACTCCTCCCTTCTCTAAGCATCTCTTAGCTTTTAGGGCGGAGAGGATCAGCTTTTGCTTCCTAGGTAACTTGGTCCCAGTAAAGCTAAACTCCTTTCCCTTCTCATCTTTAAGCATAAATTTTCTTTCACCACATAATAAGTTAGCTGAATGATGGCCTAGCCAATCCATTCCCAAGATGACGTCAAAGTCGGCCATCTCGAGTTGAACAGATTTGCTTCTAGGTTTCGGCCCTCAATACTAACTGTACACGGCCCATAGTATTCATTCAACGCCACTTCGACTCCCAGCGGAGAGTGAACTATCAAGCTTGGGTTTAAATACTTGACAGGTAATTCCATTCGCTTCCCAAAAGAAATAAAAAGAAAGGAGTGCGTGGCCCCAGAGTCAAAGAGTACTTTGGCGGGTACACCATCTATATTTACAGTTCCTGAAATTTAATTATCCCTTAGTTCTACTTGCTCAAACACAACAAAATAGTAAGCCAAATAGCAAGGGATTGGAATCATACCCGTAACCACATCAAGTGATGCGGCTGCCTCCTCAGTGGTGACTACGAATATCTTTCCTTGCTGTGGCAGTTGCTTATTAGGTAGAGTACAGGTCTTTGCATAATGACCCAATTGCTGACAGTTGAAACATTTAACATTTGGGTTCTGTCCAGAAAACTGTGACGGTGGTGGTGCAGTAGTGTTCCTTGCAGGCACCACAACAGACTAAGCCATGTATGGGCGGAATGGTCTAGTGTTTCCTCCACCTGAAGTTTCAGTAGCAGGCCTCTTCAGTCCCCTATTTTGAGCAAAGAAGCTGTCTCTTTGGCTGGATTCAATTACCCTGGTAATATGTACAACCTCATTATATACTTTCTTTTCCAGACCCAAGACGTGCTCTCGGATACTTCCTCGCAATCCCATGGTAAACCTATGGGTCTTGGTTTCTTCTTCTTGCATGCTTGCCAGAGCAAAAAAAGAACAGTTCGTCATATCTCTGCTGGTAAGCATGAACAGTCGACTGGGATTGTTACAGGTTCAAGAATTCCTTCTCCATTTGATTACGAAAACTCTTCGAAAAGTACTTATCAAAGAAGGCTCCCTTGAATATTTCCCAATTGATCTGAGTATGTTTTACCTCTAAGTATGTTCGGGTAGAATTCCACCAGGCATTTGCATCTTCCTTGAGCATGTGCGTAGCAAACAGCACCTTTTCATCCTCCGCACAGGTCATCAGACGGAAGTTCTTCTCTAATTCAACAACCCACTGTGCAGGCCACAGTGGTTTCCCTGGTTTCCCTGTGAAAGTAGGGGGTTTCAGTTTCAAGAACCTATCCACTGCTCGGCTTAGGTCATTCTCCCCCTGTGCATTCATTCCATACCATGGTGGTGGATACGGATAGATCCCTTGATAGGCAGACGACGTTGGAAATTGGTGTGGTGGTTGTAGATTCTGTCCTTGGCCCATCGGACCAGTACTACCATCCATTGGCAGTGCGTTGTTATTTCCCCCAAACTCAGGCATACCCTCTGTAGGAATATATCCTGGTGGCCTAAACATCTTCAACATCTTGTTCAAGAACACCTTCTGCTGAGCTTCCATCTGATAAACCAAATTGGTTACAATTGTCTCGGAGTTAGTGTGAGGAGGGCCTAGCAAATTTATTGGTGCTCTGGGAATCTGCCCTTCTCCACTCTCCAGGTTCAAGTTTTGCTCATCGACAGTTCCTGTTTCCACATTATCCTCGTCTGGGCGCACCCTGGAGTGGTGACACTTTCGTGAGCCTCTACGACCGTTTCTGCCTGCCATCTCAGATTAGTCTGTTTAGATTTGAGAAGAAGACATAACACATGAGGTACAATCGAATAGTCATAATAGTGTTAGTCCTTAACAAATGCAAGGCGAAAAATCATAACAGAAACTTAAATCGAAATTTTACAAATTTTTCCCCAAAATTTTTTAGGCTTCAAATAGTTGTCCGATCGCAACATACCGGCCGCGGCACTATGCATGGTAGTGCGACTGGTATGTCCAGGCGGACAAACCTCTCAGGTTCCCGAGAGGTACCAGTTGATGTACCAGTCGATACCCTTTAGGGTATGGCGCAACCGGTATAGTCAACCAGTCAGGATTTTTCTCCTGACCGAGAGGTACCGGTCGACATTCCCAGGGGATACCGGTTGACCGGTATAGGCAAAACCGTCGACCAGTATGCCCAGATTCCCCTTTAAAATCGGGAAAAGTGAGATTTTCTCACTTTTCCTTTCTTCTTCCTCTCCGGTGGCGATTCCTCTCTGGCTCTGTGAGTTGCTACAGTCCGACCGGTGGTCTTAGAAGATATTTTCTTCCGATCAAGACCTTGAACATTGCATCCAAGTAAGTTCCTTCCTTTCATTCTTCCTTTTTACATCGTTTCTTCATGGCTTCATGCCCAAAAACTAGGTTTTTCTTAGATTAAAAGATTCTAACCATAGGAACTCTTTTCCTTCGGTTTAGAAAGGGTTTAGGGACCTCTATGAGCAAAAGCCCTCAACCAATTTGAGGTTCCACCGAATAGTTTTTCAAAAAATCAAATATTTTAGGTTTTTGACCTAGGTTTTGATAAAAATCAAATTTTTCTTGAAAATTTCTAAATTTCTTCATTGTTTGATGGATGCTTGGTTTCCATATGGTCTCAGATGGTTACGTAAGTCCTCCTCCCCAGGTTTTGGGTGAGTTCGAGGCTTTTGCTTCAACTACTGTCGTTATGCTGTCGAAATTTTGGAAATTCTAATCAAATTCCCATTATTTTGTCTTTGTTTTGTAGTTCAAAATGTCTCAACGCAGAGGTGCTGGTAAACATGCCTTTGGTCTTGGCATGAACCGTCCGCATCCTCCGGTTCCACAACTCGATGAGCGGTGGTTTCGTTCTGAGGCGACGCAAGCCCGCTTTCCCTGGTTTGAGGAGAAAAATATTGAGTCGGGGCGACGGGTGAACCTGGAGCAGCTGCAGCGGTTTGATGTTGAAGCAGCTTTTGGTAGACTTGGGTGGCTGCCTGTCATTACATACACTGTGACCACTCGCCCCAACCTAGTCAAACATTTCTACACCAACTTGGAGATAGAGGGAAATGGCAATGACTTCAGTCGAGGCAGGGAACTCCGCCTTACCAGTCTCGTCAAGGGTGTCCCTATATCTTTCGACACTCACTAGCTTGTCGATCTTCTAGGAATTCCAAATGATGGTGACTTGGTCTACTGAGCCCCTAAGATGAAGGGCTTTCTCACTGATGATCTGCGCCAGGAGATTTTGGAGCAAATCCTTAACCCAAGAGCGCCTATGAAGGCTGCTAGCTTGAGACCTGTTCCTCGGGTATATTTTTGCATCATACAGCACAATATCGTTCCTCAGAGCGGCCACTACAGTGAGTTGTCTCACCTCACATAGTACTTGACCTATTGCGTCTGCACTGGGGAGCGGGTCTGTCTCCCCTACATCATTATCAGGACCATGCGTCAGGCTACTCTGCCCGATCAGGCCAGTAACCTTCCATATGGCCGACTCATCACTACTCTTCTGCAGCGCTTACGGGTGGACATGAGGGGTGAGATTGCAGTTAAGGACACCATGACCTCTGACATTGACTAGGATGCCATTCTCCGTATGAGAATGGACAACCTACCGATCAGTGATGAGGAGTTAGAGGCTCGTCCTCGTCCACTCAGGAGGGTAGCAACCGCGGCAACAGCAGCAGCAGCCAATGCGGCTCATGCAGAAGAGGCAGGGGATGATGATGAGGGTGACGATGATCAGATGGAGGACTGTAAGACCCGTGTCAATCTAACCCGGTCTTATCACCTTGAACCAGGTTTACCCATCATGGTCGAGTCAAATGGACCAAGGGCGTGAAGGAGATCGAGATCCCAGGTATCAAATCGACCCAAAAACACTTAAAATAGGGGAAGGGTCGCATACCCAGCTAAGCAGGGTCAGACCTCCCAAAACAGAAAGTCAAACCCTCAGTTTTGAAGGGAGGGTCGGACAGCGTAAGACCCTAGGGTCGACGGAATCATCGACCCTCCCATCGACCCTCGGATTCTGCCGAATATATAAATTAGGAAATTTCCTAATTTTCGATTGGGATTCTTTCCTAATCTAAGAGGAACTTATTTAGGATGTTCCTACTCTATTTAAAGGACGTCCCTAAGCCACTTTCACTCCTTTCACAACCCTAATCGAATTGAGAGAAAGAGAGGAGAAGGAAAGAGGAAGAAGAAAGAGAAGGAAGAGAAATTAAGCCAAAAGAGAAGAGTTGCAGAGAAAGATTATTCTTCTCAGGTATGGGTACTAATTGCATGAGTTTCTACGGACCTTAGGCTAGTTAATGTTGAGAGTGTGATTTCGGAGAAACCCAAACCATCAAGCTATGGTTAGGTTTCCATGGAAAACCATAGAAGAATGCATG
This sequence comes from Protea cynaroides, assembly GCA_028583415.1. NCBI lineage: Eukaryota > Viridiplantae > Streptophyta > Magnoliopsida > Proteales > Proteaceae > Protea > Protea cynaroides. The sequence goes on along the minus strand of CM053271.1, from coordinate 46,054,400 downwards.
AAAGCTATCTAGGTGGGTTATACATGGTTTCAGACCATGGGATGAATGTATAATGGAATGTAGGAGCAAGCCATAGGATTCTAAACATGAAGAATGGATTAAAAGAGGGAATTGGACCAAAGTGCACGAGGGTCGCACCGACGGTCGATGACCGTCCGACCCTAGGTGTTCCTGACCATCGACCCTCATTGGAGAGAAGACTTTAGATGCAACCTTGGTACAACTTGAGATGGCAGACTTTGATGTCATCTTGGGAATGGACTGGTTAGCACGGCATTCGGTAAATCTATTATGCGCCGAAAAGAAGCTAACGTTCAAAGACAAAGAAGGAGCAGAATTAAGTTTCTCGGGAACCAAACTTCCCTGGAGACGCAAGCTCGTACTTTCAGCACTAAAGGCTAAGAAGTGCCTTGAGAAGGGGGCAATCGGGTATCTAGTATCCGTGGTCGACCTAACCAAGGACGTACCACGAATGGAAGATATTGATAACGTGCGGGACTATCCTGACGTATTTTTGGAGGAACTACCTGGATTACCACCCGACCGAGCCACGGAGTTTGTGATAGACCTTATACCTGGAGCCGCACCCGTATCAAAGGCACCCTTTAGAATGGCTCCTACGGAACTGAAGGAACTGAAGGTGCAACTACAAGAACTACTGGACAAGGGTTATATTCGACCCAGTATATCTCCATCGGGGGCACCGGTGTTGTTCGTAAAGAAGAAGGATGGTAGCGTTCGATTATGCATCGACTATCGGGAGTTGAATAAACTGACAATCAAGAATCGATATCCACACCTCGGATCGATGACTTGTTCGATCAGTTACAAGGAGCAAGAGTATTTTCTAAGATCGATCTTCGATCAGGCTATCTTCAGCTGAAGATTAAAGAAGGTTATATTCCAAAGACAGCATTCAGGACCAGATATGGACATTATGAATTTTTGGTTATGTCTTTCGGATTAACTAATGCACCGGCAACGTTCATGGAACTTACGAACCGAGTCTTCCACGATATGTTGGATACGTCCGTTATAGTATTTATTGATGACATATTGGTATATTCCAAGGACAAGGAAACCCATATCAAGAACCTAAACGTAGCCCTACAGCGTTTAAGGAAAGAGAAACTATATGCCAAATTTTCAAAGTGCGAGTTTTGGCTAAGTGAAGTTGCATTCCTAGGCCATGTAGTATCCGCTGAAGGAATCAAAGTGGACCCCAGCAAGATCGAGGCTATTGTAAAGTGGGAAGCACTAAAGAGCGTTTCAGAAATCAGAAGTTTTCTGGGTCTAGCTGGTTATTATCAGAGATTCGTAGAAGACTATTCTTGGATTTTCGTACCTCTCACCAGTTTGACTAAGAAAGGTGAAAAGTTTGTACGGACTGATAAATGTGAGAAGAGTTTTCAAACACTGAAGACCAGATTGATATCTGCCCCAATTTTGACTATTCCTGTTCCAGGACAGACATTTACTTTATACACTGATGCGTCGGGAATGGGACTAGGATGTGTGCTTATGCAAGGAGAGCAAGTAATTGCTTATGCTTCAAGACAGTTAAAGGTACATGAGAAAAATTATCCCACTCATGATCTGGAGCTAGCGGCAGTAGTTCATGCTGTCAAGATATGGAGACATTACTTATACGGAGAGAAATTTCAGATTAAGTCGGACCATAAAAGTCATACTTATTTATTTAATCAGAAGGAGTTGAATATGAGACAAAGAAGATGGCTGAAACTATTGAAAGACCATGATTGTGATATCCAGTATCATCCGGGAAAAGTGAACGTAGTAGCGGATGCATTAAGCAGAAAAGCAATGATAAAATCTCAAGGAGAAGTTAGCACGATCGCAGCAATGTGTACCACCGGAATGGTATTCAATCACGACAACGAGCAGTATGTGATAGATACAACGGATGAATCAGCTAACCAAGGGTTTATTCATTAGTTTTCGAATATGTTCACGGCATTGAAGATTATACCGGATATAGTGGACGAAGTGAAGACAGCTATCAAAGCAGATCCTTATCTGAGAACAGTACAAGAAGATATTGAGAAAGGTAGGACTAACCCTGAGTTCACCTTGGATGACGAGAAAGTACTGAAATACAAAGGAAGAATATGTGTACCTGAAACAGAAAGTATGGACATTAGACACCGACTGATGAAAGAAGCCCATACCACCATCTATTCGATACATCCTAGAAGTACAAAAATGTATCATGATCTGAAGAAACTATATTGGTGGAGGGGAATGAAAGCAGATGTAGCCAAGTTCGTGTCTCAATGCCTAAATTATCAGAAAGTGAAGTCTGAACGACAAAGACCCGCAGGACTGTTGCAGCCACTACCGGAACCAGCATGGAAATGGGACTGTATCACTGTGGACTTTGTCACGGGACTACCATTGACTCCTCGAGTAGTTGACGCAGTTTGGGTGATTATGGACCGTCTGACTAAAATAGCTCGCTTCAAACCTATACGACCTCAGTATACACTGGAAAGGTTAGCGAAGCTGTATGTGGATAACATTGTTCGATTACATGGTGTTCCAGAAAGCATTGTGTCCGATAGAGCTCCGTGATTTACTTCTAAATTTTGGGACGGATTACAAAAGGCTATGGGTACAACGCTAAAGTTTAGTATTGCATTCCACCCACAGACAGATGGACAGTCGGAGCGTACAATTCAGATTCTAGAAGATATGCTACGAGCATGTGTAATTGATTTCAAGGGATCATGGGATGAAAGATTACCACTGATCGAGTTCGCTTATAACAATAGCTATCAGGCTACTATACAGATGTCACCTTATGAAGCATGTATGGCAGGAAGTGTCAAACTCCCTTGTTTTGGAATGAAGTTGGAGAACGTAGTATTGTTGGACTAGAATTTGTTGAAGAGACTTGTCGAGTGGTCGATATTATCAAGGTAAGAGTGAGAACGGCTCAGAACCGTCAGAAGCAATATGCAGATACTCGACGCAGAGATTTGGAGTTCGCCGTTGGTGATAAAGTATTTTTGAAGGTATCGCCCATGCAAGGATTGAAGAGGTTCGGACAGAAAGAGAAACTAAGTCCAAGATATGTCGGGCCGTATGAAATTCTAGCTAAGCGTGGAAAAGTGGCTTATCAGTTAGCACTACCACCATCTATGTCAAGTGTGCATGACGTATTTTACATTTCCCTATTGAAGAAGTATGTCAAAGACCCAACACATGTTTTGACAGTGGATTTGCCAGAATTGACTGATGATTTGACATTTGAAGTAACACCAACAGAAATCACTAGTCGAATGGTTCAACGTCTACGCAACAGAGATATCTACTATGTTAAGGTCACATGGAAAAGTAGAGACATGGAAGAGGTTACATGGGAAGAAGAGAATGCTATGCGAAAGCAATACCCTTATTTATTTGATTCAGAAGGTACGTATAATTTCGAGGATGAAATTTTTATAAGTTGGGGGGAGTTGTAAGACCCGTGTCAATCTAACCCGGTCTTACCACCTTGAACCAGGTTTACCCATCATGGTCGAGTCAAACGGACCAAGGGCATGAAAAAGATCGAGATCCCAAGTACCAAATCGACCCAAAAACACTTAAAATAGGGGAAGGGTCGCATACCCAGCTAAGAAGGGTCGGACCTCCCAAAACAAAAAGTCAGACTCTCAGTTTTGAAGGGAGGGTCGGACAGCTTAAGACCTTAGGGTCGACGGGATCATCGACCCTCCCATCGACCCTCGGATTCTGCCGAATATAGAAATTAGGAAATTTCCTAATTTTCGATTGGGATTCTTTCCTAATCTCAGAGGGACTTATTTAGGATGTTCCTACTCTATTTAAAGGACGTCCCTAAGCCACTTTCACTCCTTTCACAACCCTAATCAAATTGAGAGAAAGAGAGGAGAAGGAAAGAGGAAGAAGAAAGGGAAGGAAGAGAAATTAAGCCAAAAGAGAAGAGTTGCAGAGAAAGATTATTCTTCTCTGGTATGGGTACTAATTCCATGAGTTTCTACAGACCTTAGGCTAGTTAATGTTGAGAGTGTGATTTCGGAGAAACCCAAACCATCAAGCTATGGTTAGGTTTCCATGGAAAACCATAGAAGAATGCATGAAAGCTATCTAGGTGGGTTATACATGGTTTCAGACCATGGGATGAATGTAGAATGGAATGTAGGAGCAAGCCATAGGATTCTAAACACGAAGAATGGATTAAAAGTGGGTATTGGACCAAAGTGCACGAGGGTCGCACCGAGGGTCGATGGCCATCCGACCCTAGGTGTTCCTGACCATCAACCCTCAATGTTCGGGAAGTTCAGAGTTAAGGGAGGGTCGATCCTGACTCCGACCCTACCTCCGACCCTCAGTTAACAGCATGGTTTTTAAATTCAGAATTAATTCTAATTAAATTCTATCGACTTTGTTAGGTCTTCTAGCAATACCATAACAATATAAAGGTGATTATAAAGCTTGGAAAAGTATCTATTAGCAAGCTAAGGTGAGGAACCAGAACTCCAAACTAAATTGGTTAATAACAAAAACTGTTTTCTATTTCTTGAGTCCTATGCCATGCTTGATTCTGTGCGAATATGTTTGTAATGTGCATACAGCATGCCATCCAATATTTCTATTACTTGTTCATGCATATTTACTTTATTGTTTATAACATGATGATGATGATGATAGGAATAAGCATGTGCTTGTATGTGTGTGGTTGATGTACTTGATGCGAGCGAGTATCAGGGGAGGTGTGATGAGAACGTCAATAAACGTTAACCTTTGGCGGGTCTCAGCACTTTAGCTCTATCTCTAACTCAAGTCTTGTGCATTAGCATCGTCGTATCGCCATTACTTTAGCAGAACTATTATGTCGTAGAGTATCAGGGGTGGTGGTCTCGGTCCTTGTAGTCTCTGACTCTATCAGGGGGCCTTAGCTCTATCTCTATGGACATTCTGAGGGATGCTGGGGTGAGGCCTTGGATACACTGTTTGGCATTAGGATTTGTTAGTTGCGAGCCCAGTTTGCAGCCCTTGCCAACAGGGGCTTACGTGTTGGTATGGCACTATATAGCAATAAACGTAACCTTTGTTATATAATGTTCATGATTGGGTGCATGTGAGTTGACGATAAACGTGATCTTCGGGTAACGTCACACACTCGTGTATAGAGGCGGGGTCAATAAACGTGACCTTCGGCTACCTAAACCTTTCTATTGCATACTGCAAACTTATATACCAGACCAAAGATATAATTTGATTTGCATGCATATGTATTGTTGCATTGTTTTGGCTACTCACTGAGCCGTGATGTGTGCTCACCCCTCAACGTCGAATATTTTTAGTTGATGATGCAGGTTATACTGTTGAAGACTATGTGAATGCGTCTGCGTACGGGAACGTGGCAGCGATGGAAGCTGAAGCTGAAGAGGATACACACGACTCCTCTTGCGAGTGCAACTCGTGTGTATTTGATTAGATATTTTATAGGTTTATTTATTGGATTTATTAAGACATGTTTTTGGTATTTAAATATTTATGTCTCAGTTGAAAACAGAATAATTTGCTATTAAATTAATAATATCATCTTAGTTTCTCAATTCATGTTATTATAAGACTTTCGCTATTGTGTATTTACTCTGATTATGATTACGGATGTGTGTAAGTTTAGATAACGCGGGGATAGCCTATTTGAGATCCTAGTTGAACCATTGGTTTGCTAGCGGTTCATCACACCATTCTGAATAGTGCGGAATTAGGGTGTGACAAGGACGTTCCAACACCAGCACCACAGCCCACACATGCAGTAGGATCATCTCCGCCTCCTCCCGATACCGTGATGGGTATGTTCACGGAGATTCGAGATGCCTAGTGTGAAATGAGCCGTGACCTGGGGCATCTTGCTCTTAGCCTCAGAGTCACGCAGGAGCAGGTACACTGGCTTAGGGTGGCTTATAAGCGTGACTATGACATCACCGACCCTATTCCTCCTATGCCCCCATCCCCATGATAGACTTCTTATTTTATCTCTCTCTCTCATCATGGTTTTTTTTTATATAACAGGGTAACTGTCTGGCTTGTGGACTATACCCTGTAGCACCATTACTCACCACTCTTTGGACGATTTATAATTTTTCTTTTTACTTGTTATGAAAATTTATGACCATTCTACTTGTCAATTCCATCTGTAGTAAAGTACTTTATGCTTTTTAGTATTTAGTCTCAGGCATCAAACAAATGCTTAAGGTGTGTTTTTATTAAGGCTTTTAATTTTTCCTATCTCAGTTCATCGACTCAGTTAAGTGCAATATGGTCTGTTGGATAGAGCCTAAGAGCTCTGATACCAAGTTGTCACACCCCAATTTTGACTGAACCAGAAGTGTGAGTGAACCGTCACTGAATCAATGGCTCACACCAGGATCTCAATAAGACCGTGTCCACTCATACAAACCATTGCACATAATCACAATCAGAATATAATAGATACAGCAGAAGTCTTAAATTAAATGAACTGAGTAAGCTTTTGATAAATTTAAATAAAATATCTAATTATTCAAATACCCAAAACATAAATAAATATCTTTACATCAACTGTATTTCCAACTGAAAATAATAAAAAAAAATAAATCAAATCATAAAGGCACACGCAGAAAGGGCACTCACATGAAGCGTCATGCTCGTCCTCTCCTGCTTGCACGTCCAAAGCAGCCATGCCTCTGTATACTAGAGCGTTCATGTAATCCTCCACCGAATAACCTGCATCAACATCTAAAAATAGTGGGTACACAAGGGAGAGCTCACAACTTAGCTCAGTAAGACAATCAGACAATGCAACAAACATATGCATGAGTAACATTCACATTATGGTCTGGTTTAAGTTTACAATGTGCTATAGAAAGGATTGGCAGCCACCGCACCTCTATACACGTGTGTGTAAAGCCGCCCAATGGATCAAACACCACTATCGTCACACATGCACCCACCATGGAATAGAGATAGAGCTAAGGCATCCGGATCAAACACCGCCAACACCTCCCCTGATACTCTACCCATACCAACAACTAAGCCCCTATTGTAAGGGCTTGGAAACTGGACTCGCAACTAACCAATCCTATATGTCATCACAGTAGGCCCTATCCCAGCACAGCTCCCTATGGCATAGAGATAGAGTTAGAGTCTAATGGCCAGGCCGGAGACCACAGTGTCACTTCCTCCCCCTGATACCCTACCCGTACCAAGCATGCTAATACAGAATGATACAAAAGGTGCTAGTGTAAGGAATGATCCCAGACCTCCAGTCCATTCCACACACCAACGAAAACATTCACATGCCTAACAGTCACATCCTAGCATATCGAGAATGCATGAACAATAATAATAAATGAAAATAAAGGATGACATGCGAGTATGCACAAACATCATACCATAGAATCATGGATATTAACAATGTTTTACTGTTTATTAGATTATTAGAGTTTAGGTCTGATTCCCTTACCTGATGCTTGTTTGATAGCTCGCTCCGCGTTACAAGGTCCAAACGTGCTATCACAAGGTCCTACACAATGTTAGGTTCAATCAGAATAGTTTTTCTTAGGGTTCACGTTGGTCAAAAAACCAACAAGGTCAAAACACTTCTTACAAAGCTGACCGGTCACGGTACCGGTCATAGGTACCGGCCTCGGCACTGTGGGGAAAGGTGCTACCGGTATGGTAGGCCGGTCCCCGCAGACTAGTCTCCGGGAGGTACCGGTCGTGGTACCGGTCGCATATGGTGCGACTGGTATGGTCGACCGGTATGTCTCCGAAAGACCATACATCCGGTTTCTCGACTTCCGTCGGTCACCCCTTATTGATCCTAAGGTTTCTCCTACACATCCTAGGTCTGATCATTGAGTTAGAGTTGTTTCTAACTCCATTCAAGTCTTAGCTTCGATGATCTTCTACCTAGAACTTGAATCTAGGGTTTACCGACTAGATTAGGGTTTGACGGCAAACATGGTTTAGATCAATACCTGCTTTGCATGGTATTGATCCAATCATAACTAACCATCCTAGAATACTTAATGTTTAGGAAGGTTTAAGCACTTACCGTTGACTCGCGGTAATGTGTTCTTCATCGAACGGCAATGGCGGCTCTTCCCTCTCCTTCCTAGCTTCTTCTCCTTTTTCAATCTCTTTCTCTTCTCTAGGGTTTGGGAGGATCAATGAAAGGGATTTTAGGGGGCTTAGAGGTGCTTATATAGGCTAGGATTAGGTTTAGGAAGCCTCCTAACACTAGGAAAGTCTTTCGATTCGAAATTTAGAAAGTGGGACCCGCAGAGATCCGTTTCCGGATCTAAGTGGTCTACTGCGTAGGCCATACCGGTCGATCGGTACCAAGACCGGTACCATCGACCGGTATGAAGTATTTCATACTCCATTTGGTCCGATTTCATACATGTTTGTCATCTGCTCGTCCCGTCTAGTCCGGTGATGATTGGAAGACCTGTTACGACATGAATTAAAGGTCTAGATCGGGTTCATAGAGTGCGGGTCTTACAAGGTAGCTGGCTAATGGTTCGGTTAGGCTAGGAAAGAGATCCGAAAAAGATTGAATAAAGATCCGTGGGAGGGATTAGAGAAGGAAAGAGAAGAGAAAAAGGAGAAAGATATTGAGAAATCTGAGAAAAAGAAGAAGGAGGGGATCTTCTTCTGGAGTGGCCGAAAAAGAAAGAGGGAGAGATATTGGAGAGATATCAGAGAGAGAGGGAGACATAGAAAGAAATCTGGAAAATAGAGAGAGAGAGGGAGACACAAGGAGAGATCTGAAAAAATAAAAGGAAGATTGAAAAGAGGGAGAGAGGCGATATCTAAAAGAGGAGAGAGAGGCGATATCTAAAAGGGGAGGGAGAGGTGATATCTAAAAGAGGAGAGAGAGGCGATATCTAAAAGAGGAAAGGAGAGGTGAGATCTGAAAAAGAAAAATTTAAAAGAGGGAAGGGATGGAGCGGTGGAGAAAATCAGAGAGAAGGGAGGAGGAGAAACCGAAAAGTAAAAAGAAGAAAATCGGAAAAAAGGGAAATAGAGAATGGAAGAGATTAGAGAAAATCAGAGAGAAGGGAGGATGAGAAACCGAAAAGAAAAAAGAAGAAAATCAGAAAAGAGGGAGACCGAGAAGGGAAGAGATCAGAGAAAATCAAAGAGAAGGGAGGAGGAGAAACCGAAAAGAAAAAAGAAGAAAATCTGAAAAATAGAGAGAGAGAGAGGTGAGAGATAAATCGGGGAGAGAGAGTGCAGTCGGAGATCAGAGAAGAAGAAGAAATTGGAGAGGTAAGCCCCGACCACCCTTTTTTTATATTCTGTGTTTCTTTTTTTATTTATCTCACAACAAAAAAAACCATATCAACATCCCTACCTCAGCCATGTGTCGAACTAACCTACAGCACCCATCATGCTCAAACCCAAATCCATACACCGGCAGCCATTAACCGCCACCGCTTACTGCACTCCATTCCCATGCAATCCGCCATCTGCCTAGTTAAACACCTGGCCGCACCTAGACCTTCACCCACCAGTCATGCACTACCCCACGGACCTATGCACAGCACCATCATCTTACTTCCATGCATTGTGAAACTTGCATAGCACCACCTTTCTTCCTCACTTAAACTCCACTCACCGTCGAACTCCACACATGTCCTTCCTTTTGCAACTCACGGATAAACACTTGGACATGCACTGAAGCCATGTAGTGCCAACACCATCCGATCCTACACCTGCACAAAACTGACTAGCAGCTTCCACTAAAAACCTGGTTATATTTTTCTTACCCTGCTGAACCCGATGCACCATCAAACAATGTTTTTTTGGAGCCTCTAATGTGAATAAAATATGATTATTTGATCATGAATTTGATGCGATTATGATCCATATGACTTGAATCTTATTGTGATTGATTCGATCATGTGATTTGAATTAATGTGATTGATCCAACCATGATTTGGAGTTCTAATGTGATCGATCGGATCACGATTTGGATTTCTAATATGATTGATCCGACTATGGCTGGAATTTCAGCTACATGCTTAAGTCTTAATGTGATTGAGCCGACCGTATGCTTGAATTTTAATGAGATTGAATATGGATCATCGATCTGGAATTTTTATGGATCATTGATCTGAAATTTTGATGAGATGCAAATATGGACCATTGATTTTGGGATTTTTATAGACAATTGATCTCGAGATTTTGATGTGAAATAAATATGGACCATTGACCTGAGGACTTTTATGAACCATTAATCTTGGCATTTTTTATGTGAAATAAATATGGACCATTGATCTTGGAATTTTTAACGATTAAATCTAAATCATTGATTTTAGATACATTGATGCTTGATCTGAACGGTTAGATAATTGTTTTGAGTAATCTAAACCGTTGATTTCCATCAGAAGAGATTTAAATGATTTTGTACGGTTAGATTATTGTTTTGAGTGATCTGAACCGTTAAATCTTAGTTTGATCATGATGACTTGATGTGGGATGAATTTGAACCGTCGATCTTGGTTGTTTTGATGAAATCTGTGTAGATGATCTTAATGATAATATTTTGAAGAAATCTATCCATTAGAGTGAGGATCTGATCTGATTGATGTGAGAGTTTCTTTGAGTCTGGACTGTAGATCGAGCATCTGTCTTGTTTACACTGTTGTATTTACATGCACTACCATGTTTAGGATGCCAATGCTAAGTTGCCACATGCCATATTTTGATAAATTGCCACATTTAGAGCATTCATATGCTTTGTTTGGATTGTGCACATACCATGTTTGCCATGTGTTGCTATATTTGGTAGAATAAATAGATTTTTACCATATTTAGCAAAATCAATTTCTTACCATTTTTAAGTCTTACTATGCTTAGAAAATAGCATATAAGATCTTACTTTTTTTTGAATAATTCATGCCATATTTACATTCTATGTTTGGTACTTGCCATATTGATATATAGATGCACATATTGATTTCTTGCCATATTAAGTCTTATCATGCTTAGATTAGTATATTAGATTTTGCCATATAGGCTCTTGCTTTATTTGCAATACATGTCATATTTGAGAAATTTTTAACAATCTTACTATATGTGAATTTCTTGCCATAAATATCATACATGTCATGCTTAGAATATTCTATTTTTGGTAATAATTTAATTTATGCAATACCCAGTCGAATTGCCATATCTGCACACTTCTAGAAGACAATCTAGGTGTGGGGACGTGCATTTAGGCATCCACATTCTTGGGAAGGGCATAGTGGAAATAATAAAAAAAATCTTAATAAAGAAAGAGAATGCTTTGCCAAACCTTCCAAAATTAGAGCTTAGGATGAAAAGGGTAACTCATGACGATTTTCACCTCTCAGTAAACCCTAAACCTAGAATAGGTTCTCAATCCTAAACCTAGAATAAGTTCTAAACCCTAAACCTAGAACAGGTTCCCATATTTTACCCCAAATAGGGTTATCCAGTCCGAACTATATGGATTCTGATTCCTAGGGCAAACCCTAGGATACGTAGGCTATTTGGGAGAATCCCAAATTCGGATCTACACCTTAGTCCACTCGGACTATCCATAGATCCACTAGGATATTTATCCACATTTTGACCCAAATAGGGTTATCTGCCCGAACTACACGGATTCTGATTTCTAGGGCAAACCCTAGGATACGTAGGCTATTTGGGAGAAACTCAAATTCGGATCCAAACCTTAATCCACTCAGACTATCCATAGATCCACTAGGATATCCATCCACATTTTGACCCAAATAGGGTTATCCACATTCCAACCCAGAAAGGGTTATCCATATTTTGACCCAAATAGGGTTATCCATATTCAGACCCAGAAAGGATTATCCATTCTTAGATCCACTAGGACTATCTATTAGTTCGCATGGACTATCCATATCCTAACCCATAGGGTTTCTCATCCTTTCAAACATAAACTTCAACTTGAACAATGAAGTTAATCAAACACAAACATAAATCACAGCCATAAACATTAATCACACCTGAACTACGATAGTGAACCTGATTTTCATAATAATTCTGTGATACGTAGGCAATCTGATGGACATAGATTCGGTTCAATGATATCAAACCACTTGGTTTGGTTCAATTTAATAAATAGAGTCTAGCATAGGAAAGGTATATGAGACCAATTTCGATCGGACGGTTTGGGTGCCTAACCCCTTCCCATAACCGTAACCTGACGCTTACCTAATCTCTGATGGATCAGAAATCCAATCTAAGGGTCATGAGTCAATCGAATTCTTACCTTGGGGTGAGATTTCACATTTCTAAGGTCCTAGACCTTAATCTAGGTGGCAACTTCCAAGATTTTCAATCTTTGTCCTCACAGCACGGTCCTTTGAGATCCTGGCTTGAACTATTTGTTCATATGATGGTTCATTCACACTTTTGGTTCGTCCTAAATTCGGGTGTGACAACTTGATATCAAAGAACTCGAGCTCTGTCAATCAAACCTAAATACATCCATAAGATTCCATGAACAGAGTTAGGATTAAACTTAAAAGCCTTAATACAAACATAGCATAAGCACGTGACTAGTTCAGACAAAAATTTAAACAAGACCATAATGCATATAATAATGGTGGAACCATAGAACCATATATAGACAGAAAATGAAAACAAACCATAGTGTATCCATCAACAATACAGGGTATAGCCCACAATCCAGGCGGTTACCCTAAATATATAAACCAAAATAATATTATTCTGAAATAAAAGAGTAGTAAAAATAATAGTTTATCCCTGAGCTGGTGGAGGAGGTGGTGACTCATGGTCTCTATCATAATCCTCTGCATAGACCCTCTGGAGCCAAGCTACCTGCTCCTGAGTGGTACGTAGGCTCTCAGCAAGGTTTCCAACTCGTCCATTTGTCGCTCTTTGTGCATCCAAAATCTCTCTTACCCAATGCTCCATGGTATGCTGGGATGCCCAGATCTCCCAAAAGAGTGCCATCGTATCACCTGGAAGAGGGCGCGAAGGGCCAGCTATGGGAGTAATATGAGAAGGACCAGTTGCAGTAGTATGCTATGGTGTAAGAGGGGGGATGTCGTCTACATCTATATACATACAATCATCGTCCCCACTATCCTCTGTTGCTGTCGCCTCAGCTGCTGCTACTGCCGCATCTGCTGTTGCCACCGCTGCTACCTGACCTAGAGGATGGTCCAGTGCATTTAGCTGCTCGTCACTGACCTCTGTCTCATGCATTTCCATCCTGGTGATGGCGTTCTAGTCAAGGTCTATCATAACTGTCTCCTCGAACATTCTCTCACCCTCCATGTTTACATAAAGGCGATCGAGAAGGATAATGATCATGTGACCATAGGATAAATTGCCCTTCAGGTTGAGCATGGTAGCTCTATGCATGGTGCGTATGATAATGTATGGTAAGCAGACTGGTTGTCTAGTGCAGATATAGTAAAGGATGTATTGGGTAAGCTGAGATACCTCATTGTAATGCCCACTCTGAGGTATGAGGTTGTGCTGTATGATCTTATAGTAAACCCAAGGTTTAGGGCGTAGGTTGACCGCCTTCATTTCTCGGCGTCCATCCTGTATGATCTGGTTCCTCACCTCTAGGTGCAGGTCTTCCCTTATAAATTTACACTCTTTCGGTGCGCAATAAACCAACTCGCCCGAATTTGAGATGTTCAGAAGCCCCTTCAACTGATGTGTGTCAAAGAAATCGGTACCCCTTTCACCCTACTAGGGATCCTCAGCTTCCTGCCTCTCTCAAAGTCCTCGGGATCACCCTTAAGCTGCATGTTACAGTAAAATTGCTTGACCAGGTCAGGACATGTTGACCCCTGGTACTAGGTCATAGGCAGCCACCCCATGTCATTAAACCCCTCCTCCACATTAAACCTTGCAAGATCCGGTAGTTTCACGAAATCGGCCCACCTTTACCTTCTTGTTATAATACCATGGGTATTGTGCTTCAGCTACGGCTGAGTAGAAGCGTAATGCATCAAACTGCCTAGGAGGAGGGTTGTCATTGTGACTGCGTACAATCTTGGTGTGGGGCATGGTGAATCTACGAGGATCAATAATTAAACTTGTTTTAGTTCAAATTTTGGAAAAAAAAATTCAACAGCATAACGGTGTAATTTGGCTAAAAGCCTCATATTCGCCCAATGCTTGGACTAAAGGACTTACATTAATTGAAAAACACGCAAAAACATTAAGATGATAATCTATTGACAACATGATTGAACAAATTGTGAAAATTTTGAATTTTGGGAATAACCCTAATTCTAGGGCAAGAAATCGATTTTTTGAGCTTTTTGCCAAACCAACCAATGAAAACTCTAATAGATATAGGGCTTTCAATCACTGGGAGCCCGACTACAATTCTAAGCAAGCAGAACAAAGTTTTTACGATTGGAAAAGTTTTAATTTGAAGAAAACCTTAAAAGATGATGAAATTTAGGAGAACCAATCTAAAGAAAGGGGAAGATTTAAGAACTTACCTTTGGAGAGTGTTGGAAGTCGTTGACTGGTAGGGAAAGCCTTGATATTTTGTCTAGTAGGTACTGTAGCAACTCATCAGAGCCGTGTGGGATCGCAACTCAGAGAAGACAAGAAAAAAATGAGGAAAAATGACTCAAATCACGTTTTAAATCGAATTTTGGATTGACCGGTCGAGAAATTTGACTTAAAAGTCGACTGGTCAGTCGACCGATGAGTCAACCATAGGCTCTCGGGAATTATCCCAGGAATTGTCCGGGTCACTCACTAGTCGCTCAATACATGACCGGTCAAGGATGATCGGACAAAGTTTATGTGACCAGTATGAATTCAGTTTGGATCTGTTTGTTAGGGATTTTCATATACTGTGAGACTAACCTGTAAACTATCATATGTTGTACTTGTCTCACACCTCTTGGCTATGTAGAAACTACAACAATGGATAGTCTGAAATGGTACACCATACTCTCAGAAACAGTCGAAGAGGCAGAAGCCGACCCCACCACCACCTAGAGTGGGAAATTTAAATTAAAATCCAAAAGAATAAGTAGGGAATAATGATGCACCTCAAGGTGGAAACAACCAGGCCAAGCCAACCAACTTACCAGGACCACTACCTGATTGGCCACGGTTGTGACAAATTTGATACGAAAAGTACAGGAACAATAGCAGATGTTGTTGGCTATGCAAGTTGTCATGAGAATTGCTTCCTAAACTACCAATATCACACCAACACCTCTAGGTCAAACTAGTATGGTACAAGTTGGTAGTAACACTGTGCCTTCAACACCTGTTGTCAATAATGCAGTGCCAAGAGCACAGTAGATCCCAATGACGTACACCCCAGTGCAGAACCTTGGAGCACAGCAAGGCGTGTACCAGGGTGGTTACCAGTATACACCACCGGTGTATGGAGTGTATGGGAAACAAGATCATTCAAGACTTGTGGAGCGTTTCCTGAAGATGAAGCCTCAGACTTTCTCAGGAAAAATGTCAAATCCATTATGGCCAACTCACTGGATTGACGAGATGGAGAAGAACTTTTTGATGATGACTATAACTAAAGAAGATAAGGTTTTGTGTGCGACCTTCATGCTAAGAGAGGATGTGAACCATTGGTAAAAGTTTACTTGCACCTACCTACTGACTAAGCATACTTGGCTAACCTGGGTTATCTTCAAAAAAGCCTTCTTTGAAAAGAACTTTCCCAAAAGCTTCAGAGACCAGATGGAGAAGAAGTTCTTGAGTTTGTACCAAGGTCAGATGAGAGTAAAAGCCTATCAGCAGCGTTATGAGGAGTTGTTCTTTTTTGCCCCTGTAAGCATGCAAGAGGAAGAGACTAAAACCTGAAGATTCACTATGGGACTGAGGGGAAGTATTCGAGAACATGTAATGGGATTGGAAAAGAAGATATACAATGAGGCCGTGCAGATTGCTCGAGTACTAGAGTCTAGTCAGAAAGAGAGTTACCTTGCTCAAAACTATGTTTTGAAGAGGCCAAATGAAAATTCGTTCAATGGAAAAAACTCAAAGACCTTTAAACCATTCCGACCACAGAACTCTAATGGTGCAGCTAAGATAACCCAAACAATCTTACCTCAACCTGGACAACTGATTGCAAACATCAAGCGCTTCAACTATGACCAAATGGGGCACTATGCAAAGAACTGCCCTAAGCCCAAGAAACAGTTGCAGTAAGGAAAGGTGTATGCCATGACTTCTGAAGACGCAGCCGCATCACCTGATATGGTCATAGGTATGACCTGACCTTATCTTTTATAGTACTTTGTGTGAGCATGTAGACTAAACTTAGGTAAAACTATAGGTATTGTAACCATAGCTGGTGTACCCTCCAGAGTTCTTTTTGACTTTGGGGCCACCCATTCTTTCTTGTTCATTTCTTTTGGGAAGAAGTTGAACATGCCCCTTAAACCTTTAGACCTCAACATGTTAGTAAGATCACCATTGGGACTAGAGGTTGTACTAGATGAGTGTTATGGAACAGTCCTTATTAATGGGCGGAGTTTGAATGCAAACCTAGTTCAGCTCGAGATGGCAGACTTTGACGTCATCTTAGGAATAGACTAGCTATCCAAGCATTCCGCGAGTCTGCTTTGCGCCGAGAAGAAGTTGTCATTCAAGGGCAAGGATGGTGCAGAATTTAGCTTTATGGGAACCAAACTTTCTCGTAAATAGAAGCTTATTCTCTCTGCACTTAAGGCGAAGAGATGCCTTGAAAAGGGTGGAGTAGGATATCTAGTATCTGTGGTGGACGTTACCAAGGAAACATCACGGATGAAAGATATTGATGTGGTACGAGAATTTCTGGATGTATTTTCCGAAGACTTACCTAGGTTGCCACCTGATAGAGCAACTGAGTTCGTCATAGACTTATTTCCAGGAGCGGCATCTGTGTCTAAGGCACCTTATCGGATGGCTCTTACTGAATTAAAGGAACTGAAGACTCAACTGCAGAAGTTATTGGACAAAGGTTTTGTCCAGTATTTCAACATGGGAGCACCGGTATTGTTCATAAAGAAGAAGGACGGTGGTGCTCGATTATGTATAGACTACCGAGAATTAAACAAGCTCATAATCAAGAATCAATATCCATTACCATGGATTGATGACTTATTTCATCAGTTGCAAGGTGCGAAGGTATTCTCCAAGATTGATCTACGATCTGGGTATCATCAATTAAAGATTAAGGGCAGCGACATTCCGAAGATAGTTTTTTGAACCAGGTACGGACATTATGAGTTCCTGGTTATGTCGTTTGGAATGACCAATGCGCCTGCATCTTTTATGGAGCTTATGAACCGAGTGTTCCATGACATGTTGGACGCTTCAGTCATAGTTTTTATTGATGATATCTTGGTATATTCCAAGGACGAAGAGACTCATGTGACAGATTTTAGAGCAGCCTTACAACGGCTAAAAAGAAAGAAGCTTTATGCCAAATTCAATAAATGTGAGTTCTGGTTGAACGAAGTGACATTCTTAGGTCATGTAGTTTCATCAAAAGGAATAAAAGTGGACCCCAGCAAGACAGAGGTAATTGTAGGGTGGGAAGTGCCCAGAAACGTTGTAGAAATTAGAAATTTCTTGGGTTTAGCTGGTTATTACGGATGGTTCATGGAGGACTACTCTAGGATCGTAGTTCCTCTTACCAGGATAACTAAGAAGGGAGAAAAGTTTGTTTGAACCAACAAGTGCGAAGAGTGTTTCCAAACACTGAAAGCAAGGCTAAAAAGCGACTCCCATTTTAATTATTCCAGTACCAGGGCAGCCATTTACCCTGTACACCGATGCTTCTGGATTGAGTCTAGGATGCGTGCTGACGCAAGGTGAACAAGTGATTGCTTATGCTTCAAGACAATTGAAGGAACATGAAAAGAATTACCCTACGCATGA
>CM053271.1:45959661-46035948 GCA_028583415.1 Protea cynaroides | reverse complement strand
AAGATCCAGGAGAAGATCTTCTCATCGCCTCTAGATTGGGAGACTATCTGCAAGATGGGGCTGCGAGATGCA
Source organism: Protea cynaroides (assembly GCA_028583415.1). Lineage (NCBI taxonomy): Eukaryota > Viridiplantae > Streptophyta > Magnoliopsida > Proteales > Proteaceae > Protea > Protea cynaroides. Next base: position 46,035,876 of record CM053271.1, on the reverse strand, counting down.
GAGGTTAGCGATGAGGAGAGGAATGCGATGGTGCGCCCTCACACTCGGGTCGAGATGGCCGATGCCGAGGCTGCCGCTACCGCCGCTAGAGCTCGTGGGAATCCCGGTCGACGATGACGATCGCATGTATATGGATGTCGACGCGATACCCCGCCATCACCCACACAGCGAATGGAGTTGGTACATCTTCGCGTGGCGGCTCCCGCACCCGAGGCCGGTCCTTCTCATGAGGCTGGTCCTTCGCATCCACCTTCCGATATGATAAAGATATTGCGCGAACTCAGGGGATGCTCAGCGCAGGTCTGATTTGAGGATGGATGAGCTGTTTGCCGCTCAAGACGCATCGGACGCGCGGATGGGAGAGCTCCTAGAGGTGCAGGTGCGACCGATCGAGGATAGCCGGTCTCACGCCTAGTCTCCAGACGACCCAGACCCAGGTGGCCTGGTTGACTAGGGTCTATGCTGAGGACTATGATAGAGATCGTGAGGCCCCGCCTCCTCCTTCGCCTCCAGCTTCTTGATTTGTACTTTACTTTTCTTGTACTACAGAGTAACTGTCCGGGTTGTGGACTGTACTCTGCTTTAGCGATGTATATACATTTTGTTTCTCTCACTCATTGTATGTAACTTGTTTTCACTTTAATAGATGCATTATTCTCTTTTTAATTTGGTTTCAATCATCATTTGTGCTTACAATGTATTTTTATTAAAGCTTTTAATTTATCCTATCTCAGTTCACAATGGTCTTGAATGTGTGTTAGTTCGGCGGGCAAGGCCTGAGACGCTCTGATACCAAGTTGTCACACCCCAATTCCGTACTATTCAGAATGGTGTGATGAACCGCTAATAAATCAACGGTTCAACCAGGATCTCAAATAGGCTATCCCCGCGTTATCCAAACTTACACGCATCCACAATCATAATCAGAGTAAATACACAATAGCGGAAATCTTATAAATAAATGAACCGAGAACTAAGATGATATCAATAATTTAATAGCAAATTATTCTGTTTCCAACTGAGACATAAATATTTAAATATCAAATACAAGTCTTTATTAAACGCAATAAAAGAAACCTATAAAATATCTAATCAAATACACACGAGTTGCACTCGCAAGAGGAGTCGTGTGTATCATCTTCAACTCCAAAGGCTCCATTGCTGCTATATTCCCGTACGCAGACGCGTTCATATAATCTTCAACTGTGTAACCTGCATCATCAACTAAAAATATTCAACGTCGAGGGGTGAGCACACAACACGGCTCAGTGAGTAGCCAAAACAATGCAACATTACATATGCATGCAAAGAAAAATCAATTTATATCTTTGGTCTGGTATATAAGTTTACAGTATGCTATAGAAAGATTGAGGTAGCCAAAGGTCGCGTTTATTGACTCCGCCTCTATACACGAGTGTGTGACGTTACCCGAAGATCACGTTTATCGTCAACTCACATGCACCCAATCATGAACAATATATAACAAAGGTTACGTTTATTGCTATATAGTGCCATACCAACACGTAAGCCCCTATTGGTGAGGGCTACAAACTGGGCTCGCAACTAACCAATCCTAATGCCAAACAGTGTATCCAAGGCCTCACCCCAAAGATCCCTCGAATGTCCATAGAGATAGAGCTAAGGCCCCCGATAGAGTCGAGACTACAAGGACCGAGACCACCTCCCCGATACTCTACGACATTATAGTTCTGCTAAAGTAATGGCGATACGACGATGCCAATGCACAAGACTTGAGTTAGAGATAGAGCTAAAGTGCTGAGACCCGCCAAAGGTTAACGTTTATTGACGTCCTCATCACACCTCCCCTGATACTCGCTCGCATCAAGCACATCAACCACACACATACAAGCACATGCCTATTCCTACCATCATCATCATCATCATGTTATAAACAATAAAGTAAATATGCATGAACAAGTAATAGAAATATTGGATGGCATGTTGTATGCACATTACAAACATATTCGCATAGAATCCAACATAGCATAGGACTCAAGAAATAGAAAAATAGTTTATTATTAACCAATTTAGTTTGGGGTTAAGGTTCCTCACCTTAGCTTGCTAAAAGATACTTTTCCAAGCTTTAAAATCACATTTATACTGTTATTATATTGCTAGAAGACCTAACAAAGTCGATAGAATTTAATTAGAATTAATTCAGAATTTACAAACTATTCTGTCAACTGAGGGTTGATGCTAGGGTCGATACTAGGGTCGATGGGTCTATCGACCCTCCCCTCTTTCTGGACTTCCCGAATGCTGAGGGTCGATGGTCATAAACACCTAGGGTCGGATGGTCTATCGACCCTCGGTGCGACCCTCGATGCACTCTGGTCCAATTCCCACTTTTAAATCCATTCTTCGTGTTTGGGGTCCTATGGCTTGTTTCCTGCATTCATTCAACATTCATCCCATAGTCTAGAACCATGTATAATCCATCTAAATAGTTTTTACGCATCCTCCTATGGTTTTCCATGAAAACCTAACCATAGCTTAATGGTTTGGGTTTCTCCGAGATCGCATTCTTATTAATTACTACCCTAAGGTTTGTAGAAACTCTTAGAATTAGTATCCATACCTGAGAAGATTAATCTTTCTCTGAAACTCTTCTCTTTTGGCTCAATTTCTCTTCCTTCCCTTTCTTCTTCCTCTTTCCTTCTCCTCTCTTTCTCTCAATTCGATTAGGGTTGTGAAAGGAGTGAAAGTGGCTTAGGGACATCCTTTAAATAGACTGGGAACATCCTAAATAAGTCTCATTGAGATTTGGAAAGAATCCCAATCGAAAAATATAGAAATTTCCTAATTTTTATATTCGGCAGAAACCGAGGGTCGATGGGAGGGTCGATGATCCCGTCGACCCTAGGGTCTTAAGCTGTCCGACCCTCCCTTCAAAACTGAGGGTCTGACTTTCTGTTTTGGGAAGGTCCGACCCTGCTTAGCTGGGTGTGCGACCCTCCCTTAAAATAAAGTGTTTTTGGGTCGATTTTATACCTGGGATCTCGATCTCCTTCATGCCCTTGGTCCATTTGACTCGACCATGATGGGTAAACCTGGTTCAAGGTGGTAAAACCGGGTTAGATTGACACGGGTCTTACACTAGAGGTTGTGCTAGATGAGTGTTATGGACCATGTATAGTCCTTATTAATGGGCGGAGTTTGAATGCAAACCTAGTTCAGCTCGAGATGGCAGACTTTGACATCATCTTAGGAATAGACTAGCTATCCCAGCATTCCGCGAGTCTGCTTTGCGCCGAGAAGAAGTTGTCATTCAAGGGCAAGGGTGGTGCAGAATTTAGCTTTATGGGAACCAAAGTTTCTCATAAATAGAAGCTTATTCTCTCTGCACTTAAGGCGAAGAGATGCCTTGAAAAGGGTGGAGTAGGATATCTAGTATCTGTGGTGGACGTTACCAAGAAAACATCACGGATGAAAGATATTGATGTGGTACGAGAATTTTTTGATGTATTTCCCGGAGACTAACCTAGGTTGCCACCTGATAGAGCAACTGAGTTCTTCATAGACTTATTTCCAGGAGCGGCATCTGTGTCTAAGGCACCTTATCGGATGGCTCTTACTGAATTAAAGGAACTGAAGACTCAACTACAGAAGTTATTGGACAAAGGTTTTATCCAGTATTTCAACATGGGAGCACCGGTGTTGTTCATAAAGAAGAAGGACGGTGGTGCTCGATTATGTATAGACTACCGAGAATTAAACAAGCTCATAATCAAGAATCGATATCCATTACCACGGATTGATGACTTATTTCATCAGTTGCAAGGTGCGAAGGTATTCTCCAAGATTGATCTACGATCTGGGTATCATCAATTGAAGATTAAGGGAAGCGACATTCCGAAGACAGTTTTTTGAACCAGGTACGGACATTATGAGTTCCTGGTTATGTCGTTTGGATTGACCAATGCGCCTGCATCTTTTATAGAGCTTATGAATCGAGTGTTCCATGACATGCTGGACACTTCAGTCATAGTTTTTATTGATGATATCTTGGTATATTCTATGGACGAAGAGACTCATGTGACAGATTTTAGAGCAGCCTTACAACGGCTAAAAAGAAAGAAGATTTATGCCAAATTCAATAAATGTGAGTTCTGGTTGAACAAAGTGACATTCTTAGGTCACGTGGTTTCATCAAAAGGAATAAAAATGGACCCCAGCAAGACAGAGATAATTGTAGGGTGGAAAGTGCCTAGAAACGTTGTAGAAATTAAAATTTTCTTGGGTTTAGCTGGTTATTACGGATGGTTCATGGAGGACTACTCTAGGATCGTAGTTCCTCTTACCAGGATAACTAAGAAGGGAGAAAAGTTTGTTTGAACCAACAAGTGCGAAGAGTGTTTACAAACACTGAAAGCAAGGCTAAAAAGCGACTCCCATTTTAATTATTCCAGTACCAGGGCAGCCATTTACCCTGTACACCGATGCTTCTGGATTGAGTCTAGGATGTGTGCTGATGCATGGTGAACAAGTGATTGCTTATGCTTCAAGGCAATTGAAGGAACATGAAAAGAATTACCCTACGCATGACTTGGAGTTAGCAGCGGTGATTCATGCAATTAAGACTTGGAGATACTACTTGTACAGTGAGAAATTCTAGATAAATTTGGATCACAAGAGTCTTACTTATCTCTTCACTTGGAAAGAGTTGAACATGAGGCAGAGGAGATGGCTAGAACTCCTGAAGGATATGATTGCGATATTCAGTATCACCCAGGCAAGGCTAATGTAATAGCTTACACTTTAAGCAAAAAGGGAATAATGAAGCCAGAAGGAGGACCTAGTACAAACGCCGCCTTATCTTTCACAGCAACAGTTTGGGATTGGGATGAAGAGCAGCATATAATAGAAACTCGAGACGATCCAATAGAGCAAGGACTGATCCATAAGTTCTCGCTTATGTTCGTGGCACTGAAGATTGTCCCAGACTTGATAGACGAAGTGAAGCATTAATTTTATTGGACCCATATTTGAGGACAGTACAAGAAGATTTGGAAAAGGGTAAGCTAAATCCTGATTTTACTTTAAATGCAAATAAGGTATTAAGATACAGAGGACGATTTGTATACCTGAAAGTGAAGATTTAGACCTTAGAGATAGAATAATGCTAAAAGTCCATTCTTCTCCGTATTTGATATATCCTGGAAGTATTAAAATGTACCCTGACCTGAAGAAATTATATTGGTGGAGAGAAGTGAAAGTAGATGTGGCTAGGTACGTATTCCAGCGTCTGAATTGTCAGTAAGTGAAGGCCGAAAGACAGAGACCGGCAGGTTTACTACAACCATTGCCTGAACCTGCATGGAAGTGGGACTGCATCACTATGGATTTTTTCACCGATTTACCATTGACTCCCAGATCAGTTGACTCAGTTTGGATGATTGTCAATCATCTTACCAATATTACTTGATTTATTGCTATACGACCTCAGTTTATGTTGGAGCGACTAGCCAAGCTGTATGTGAATAATATTATCAGACTACACAGTGTACCTAAGAGCATAGTGTTTGACAGGGACCCACACTTTACTTCAAAGTTCTGGGAGGGACTACAGAGAGCAACGGGAATAAAGTTGAAGTTTAATACAACCTTTCACCCTCAGACCGATGGACAGTCAGAGTGGACCATTAATATTTTAGAGGATATGCTCCGAGCTTGTGCAATTGACTTTAAAGAAGCTTAGGATGAAAGGTTGCCACTAATCGAGTTCGCGTACAACAATAGCTACAAGGCTACTATACAGATGTCACCCTATGAGGTATTGTACGGTAGGAAGTGTCAAACCCCTCTGTTATGGAATAAAGTTGGTGAACGAAGTACGACCAGAGTTCATGGAAGAGACTTGTCGAGTAGTTGATCTGATCAAAGAAAGGGTCAAGACAGCTCAAGATCTTCAAAAGCAGTATGTTGAAAAACGACGTCGAGACCATGAGTTCGTTGTAGGTGACAAGGTATTCCTAAAGATATCACCTATGCAGGATTTGAAATGGTTCAATAAGAAGGGAAAATTATGTCCCAAATACGTTGGACCTTATGAGATCTTGGCAAGACATAGAAAAGTAGCATATCAACTCGGGCTATCGCCATCTATGTCTGATGTACATGATGTATTCCATGTATTGAAAAAATACATCAGAGACCCTACACACATTTTGACTACGGATCCATCGGATTTGACAGAGGACCTGACATTTAAAGTAGTGCCAGTTGAGATCACTAGTCGAAAGGTACAGCTTGCAATCAAAATATTTACTACATCAAGGTCACTTGGATAAGCCAAGATGTGGAAGAGATAACGTGGGAAGAGGAAAAAATTATGCGGAAACAATATCCTCACCTGTTTGACTCGAAAGGTACGTACAAATTTCGAGGACGCAATTTATTTTAGGGGGAAGTTGTAAGACCCACACTCCACTAATCCGGTCTAACCATGTCGTGCCAGGTTTTCTCATCATAACTAGCTCAAGCGAACCAACCGTATGAAGAACCACAAAGCCAAGTGAGAAACCAATCTCTCGTAGGTTGTCCAGCTGCTAGTGTTAGATTGTTTGGTCCTCGGGATTGGGGACCGATGAGCCGACCGGTCAAGCCCAGAATCAGACTCCGTGATTAGGAAAGTTTCTTAATTTGAGAAGGCTACTCTCTTAATTAAGAGATGACTCTATATGGAGACTTTCTCTCTATATAGAGGACGTCTCTCTACCCTCTCTCACTCTTTTATCATTCTTCAAATCCTAATATAAGTTGAGAGAAAGAGAGGAGAGAAGAAGCAGAAGACTTAGAGAGGAAGAAAGCTTGAAGAAAGGAGAGGGAGAGCTGCAGCAAGGATAATTGCCATCGGTTGCCAACCAACAGCATTGGGGAGTCAACGGTAAGTCCCCTTATCTCTGTAGAAGGTTACGCTAGGTTGGGATTGGAGATCACACTGTGTTAGATCAAATTCAATGCCATGATTCTGATTCTAAAGACCTCTACATAAATCTATGGTAATGTTAGTTGTTAGGGTTATAACGGATGAGGAGAATTTATAATTAAATCCATAGAATGACCCTAGGATGAATCTCATTTTTGAGCCGAAGAATCATCTTAAAAGGAACTCGAACTGAAAGACAAACCTGATATATGACTTAGGAGTTGTTCGGTCCCTTGACTAGTCGACTTTATAGGAGACCAGTGAGGCGACCGATGACTCTCAGGAAGTATGACAGGGTTTGTCCGGTGAACTCATCGGTCGACTAATACAAGACTAGTGACTCGATCGGTCAATGTCCAGAAGACATATATTGGAGATCGGATAGTGAGTCTGACTATCAAACTCGATGGAATAAAACCCTAATCTAAGTTTATCAATTGTTTAGGTTCTTCACTAGTTCAAGATAATTTTCAGAGCTTGGAAGGGGAACAAACATCACTCACAGGTGAGGAAACAAGACCTAAACTAATTGGTTAATAACAAGCTACCTTTACTTTTTATTAATTTTATTGATCTCATGCTCTGTATGATTATTTGTGCATCTCACATATCATCCAATATTCACTATATATCTGTTCATACATATTTATTTATGTTTCTCTTATGATATTGATGATGAGGATAGGTATGTGCTTGTGTGTGGTTAGTGTGCTGGATGGGGAGAGGTTGTAGCATCAAACCATTCATTATACTGACATCGTAGTATCGTCATTACCTTAGCGGAGCTAGTACGTCATAGGGTATCAGGGGGGATGATCGCGGTGTGTAGCTGTAAGCTCTGCCAGTGGACCCTATCTCTATCTTTATGTCATATTGAGGGATCCTGGGTAAGGTCTTGGATACATCTGGATGACATCTAAGATTGGTTAGACACGAACCCAGTTTACAAGCCCTCGCTAGTAGGGGCATACGTACAGGTATGGGGTAGAGTATCAGAGAAAGTGCTGGCAGTGTGTGATCCGTTAGGCTCTAGCTCTAACTCTATTCTGTAGCTATGTGTGATCTGTTGGGCGTACTCACACTCTCATACATGGAGGTATGGTGCCACCTGTCCTTACCATAGCACATTGTAAACTTATAGCGGATCAAAGATATGAATTGACATCATGCATATGTTTGTTGCATTGTTTTGTTTACTCACTGAGCTATGTTGTGTGTTCACCCTACGATATCGTATTTCTTTTAGTTGATGATGCAGGTACAACTGTTGAGGACTATGTTAATACGCGATCGTATGGATACATGACGGCTTTGGATGTGTACGCGGTGGAAGACAAGCATGACTCTTTATGCGAGTGTTTCCATTGTGTCTATGCATAGGTTTAGTTTTGTATTTTGAGTTATGGATGTAAACATATATTTATTTCATATATTTATTTATGTTTTGGTTTACTTGGAAATAACTGGTTTAATATTTATTTATCACATTTGATACTCAATTCAGCATTAATACAATTCTGATATTTATTGTTATCTCTGATTGTGTGGAATGTGTATGGTTTGAATTGATGGCACGGTCCTATGAGATCTTGGCTTGAACCGTTGATTCATAAGATGGTTCATTCACATTTCTAATTCGTCTAGAATTGGGGTGTGACGATTTGGTATCAGAGTGCTTAGGCTCTACCAATCAAATCTAAATACATCCACAAAAGTCCATGAACTGAGTTAAGATTGAACTTAAAAGCCTTAATGCAAACACACCATAAGCACCATAAACTAAAATAATATTGTTTTGAAATAAAAGAGTAGTAAAAATAATAGTCTATCCCCGAACTGGTGGAGGAAGTGGTGACTCGCGGTTTTTATCATAATCCTCTGCATAGACCCTCTGGAGCCAAACTACTTGCTCCTGAGTGGTACGGAGGCTCTCAGCGAGGTTCGCCACTCATCCATCTGCCGCTCGTTATGCATCCAGAATCTCGCCTACGAATCATGTAATCGACCTTGACGAAGCATTCAACGTCCTAAGGAGGAATCACATGAAGCTCAATCCCGCCAAATGCGCATTCGAAGTAACCTCCGAAAAATTGTTCGATTTCATAGTCTCCAACAGAGTAACTGAGGCCAACCCTACCATGATCAGTGCAATTCTTATGATCTTGGAATGCTGCTCAGTGTATCATTTAAGAAACTAGTAGCTTGTGGTCTCCTTCTACCAGCCATGCATAGTCAGATATCTACTCCACCACACCCAACCCTTGGTACAAACTCGACGATACTCAAAATGGCCATCGGAGTAACGAGTGCATAGCATTGCGCCATCAAGTACATAACCTATTAGAACAAGGGAAATTTTCGGTTCGTCCAAAAAAGCAACCTAATTTGGTGACCAATCCTTTCCCAACTCATAATACTCAGCTCCCAGTTGTAGGCATGCTAGAAACGAACGGACCTGAAAGAAACCCTTCAAAACTGCTGATCCATCCAATATCCAAATCCGACTGGACGTACTATGTCCTTGATTTTGGTTTTGATTAGGTTGCTCAAATTTGAAACCATCAGGAATAATGATAACATTTTCTCTACAATCGAAGGATTCATAGATCATTTGAAAAACAAGGACAAGGTAAACATCTCAGATACCTAGTTTCTGGTAAAAAAACCCTTGGATGCCCCGAAAGTAATGTCCTCATCTCCACTCCATAGGATCACAATCTCCACTCCATAGGATCACAATCTCCACTCCATAGGATCACAATCTCCAATCCAAGAGAATCCCATCTTAAAAGAGGAGTTTGACCGTAACTTCAACAATCTCAACATCTCAACTTTCAAGGAGTTGATTCAAACGTATGGAAGGAGTAGATGAATTCGAGTATGAGATAGCTTATTATTAGTAATTATGTACAAGAATAAACAATACACTTCCAACTTCACAGAAAATAAGTCCCTCGTTTGATTCAAAATATAGAAATTTTTTTTTTTTTTTTTGGAAAAACTAAGAAAATTAATCTTTACATTGCAAGGCAGAGAGCCACCAATGCTTTTTCTTTTTCACCCTCTAAATCAATGCTTTTCTCTAATAGCAACCAAGAAAGAAGAAATTTTGGCGCTGAAGAGAGATCGACACATGAATTCATCATTATTACATCAATACCTCTATCTTATTATGCCTTTTTTCCTTTGTCCTCTTTGTTTTTTTTTTTTTTTTTTTTTTTTGGACTTTCAATCATAACCTTAGGGTGTTAAATCGTATAAAGGGTACGGTGTTACTTCAATTTGACATTAAATATATATAAATCAAATGCGAACCGAACCATACTCGGTCTCAATTTCTCAACCAAATCGAACTGTACTTAGCAATAATCCCACATCAATGACTTCAGATATTAATTAGTTGGGGCTGTAGGAATTTGAATCCTATTGAATGATCTGAGATAACTGCTGACCAAACTTTTGTCCCATTTTTTCTTTTGGGATTTTGATTCCCACTTTGATTCTATTAAGTTGCTGCCCATCTCTTAGAAACCAGAGTTCCACCTGTTTAGACACCTTAAATTCCACACACACACACACGATTCAAAACATAAAATAGACACCTTAAATCCACAGAAAATTTCAATGCATGACTTTAGCCAAAAATTACATGAAGATAATTACATTTGACACACTTGGAATATACATACACATACTAATTTTCAATTTACAAAAACAACAAATTTAGCCCTGTGCCATTACCTATTAAAATGGAAAGCATTGCACACTGGGAAAGATGGGGAGGGGAAAAAAATAAGAACAATATAAAATACAGGTTGCTCTCCAATGCAGAGAACTTTCAACAGGGAAAATAGACACCAGCAAAATGTGACTTTCTGATAGCTCTATTCATGGCCAGATTTGATCCTTTGTACGTAGCATGGAGGTTTAAGAGTTTCAGTAGTATGCTCACTCCATTATGCTATATAAGACGGCAAGTTAAAAACTGCACAAAACCAGCAGCATATCACCAAATGAGAGGATATCAATAGCAGAAATATTATATCAGAAAAGAAATAGCTTGACAGAATCTGTTCTATAGCTACAATGAAAAACTCAAAATGCTGCACTGATTGCCATCCATCCTCAGTATAAGAGGTAAAAAAGTATACAATTCCTAAATATCTTTAATAACTGTCAACACTTTTCATGAAACATGGATGGGTCCATGTGGTATAAGACCACATAATCATCTCAATTGTCAAATTCAGCTTAAGACAATGGTCATAAAGTGAGTCAAAATTTCCAAAATTACAACAGTACCAATTCACTGAAAATCTGCAATAGAATATAGTGGCATTCCTGCAATTTCTGGAACTTCAACTCACTTTTACAGCATTGCCACCGCTTGTTTTGAGCTGAAACTTCACCAGTGAGATGATGTGGAGTCCTCTGTCAGAGAAACCAACCTATGTCCATCTAATTGTCACCACATGTCCAATCATGACATAACATAACAAAGGTATCAATATGCTTGTCAGCACCATGGAAGGGATTAACAACAGTACTCAAGTATCCAAGGGGTTCCAAAGCTGTAGATCCCATATTTAGCATAAGTTAGTGTATGAACAGTTTACCCCAAAGGTGCCCAATTTTGTCACCATGGTCCAAGTTCTACAGATAGCAGCACCCTTGATTTAGAAAGGCTTGATAACATATAAATGATAAAATGATCTGTACCTAATTATCATTCATCAACCAACATTGATGGAAGAAAAACTTTAAGACTGTCCTCTGTTATGAAGCGAAGGAGATCCTGGGACTGATGAAGCTGACAGAGACCTTTGCACAAATGGATGGTTCAAGAGCTGACCAGCAGTGGGCCGGTTAGTTGGGTCAACTTGTAAGCATTGGTGGATGAAATCCCGAGCATCTCTTGATAGAGAATCAGGAATTGGTGGTGGAATTCCCTTGCCAATCTTAAAAAATGCTTGCATCTGCCATGTCAGGGAAAAAAACAGCTGTAAAACTACAAACAAAATCCAGAGTCTGTATACCATACCATTTGTATGGAAAATAGATGACTGGTGAGGCAATATTATTCACTAAAACTATAGTACAGAAAAACAAGGAATTGGATGAAAGATCTGATGTTACAACTATATGCACACAAAGAAAAGTACGTGGTTACTGGAATTAGCGAAACAAATTCGAAACAAGGGTTACACTGAAAACCCAGATAGAATAGACTACGTGATCATGCATTATTCATGTCTGTACCATAGATGGGAAAGGAAAAGGCAGATCCAGTATAATAAGTTTTAAATTTTTTAATTTATATATTATGGGAAATATACATTTAAAACAATTTAGTTCATATGAGGACCAAAAGCAGAAATATGTGGAAGTAATGTAAATACTACTTGAAATAAGAAATATGCTAAATTAGTACTCATATGAATAACATTGTCAACATGCAATGTGAAGGAACAGTATCCAATAAGATAATAGAACCACTAGCAATGCAGTGAAAGGTCACACAAATCCGTTTGACATTTTGTACCAATAATTCCTATCTCTTCCATCGGAACCTGGCCTCCAGCATCACAAATAGCTATTTGGATGTGAGGACTCTCGGGGAATTACCTCCAACTCCATTTCATCATGAGATGAAAACTAAAAATTGGACAATGGCTTCTATTTGGAAGTCTCACACTGCTTAGAGACTGGAACCTTGGGGTGCCTTATATATGTGAGAGCCTTCACTTACTAGTTCAAACTTTTGATATGAAAACTTAACATAGTATCAGAGGTCTTCCCTCATTACGGTCACCCAAAAAAAGTGACTGTCATAAAAAAATAAAATAAAAAAAGGATTGACGGTCACCCAAAAGAGGGACTGTTTCGGCCCGGATCCGTCCTGTGAGTCCTCTCCGTGCTGACTGGACCTGCAAGACAAGGAAAGACAAAGAAGGGGGAGGGCTGGATGCCCCGGGTCCACTCCAATGCCAAAGTTAGGCTCTGTGAACAGTCAATGGGCTCGGTGTCGAGCCCACTAAGATATTATAAAGTGTGGGGTGAGGTGAGATTATCCGACCTCAATGTCAGAGCGTGGATCTCGAAACGGTAATAAATGAGCAGTAAATGTTGTCTCTCCCTTAATCCTCGGGATTTGCCCTATTTATAGTGAATAGTGCGAAATCCCTAAAATGACGATTTTACCCTTCCCTTTTCGGACCAAGGGGCAATACCGATTCTACCCTTCTGTCAAATAGTTAGTCTTTACGTGGTGCTGATGTCAAATCCGACGTGTAGGGGGATGTGGATCATAGATGTATAATTCCCTAACAGGGACCAAGGTCATCCATAAGGATTGACAATCACCTAAAAAAGAGACCATGGTCACCCAAAAGTGAGACCATATTTGCCACATATACTGCCATCTAAAAGAAGGGCAGCATGTGAGGGGGAATGTTGGGAATTGTCCCACATTACTTAGAGACTAGAACTTTTGGGTGCCTTATATATGTGAGAGTCCCTCCACTTACTAGTTCGAACTTCTGAGATGGAAATATTGACATCAACTAGTGCGAACACTAGCATTTTGCCCTGCTTATGAAACTAGGGAAATATTGTGAAAGCTGCTACCAAGAGCAACAGGGTGTAAGAAAATAACAGATATTCCAGGATCGCTATGGGTCACTACAACATGTTATTCATCTGATATCCAGTATGGTTAATCATTGGGCATCCACAGCTGAGTTATTGATGAGAATCAGCTGAAAACTTACAAAAGGAGAAACCATATATAAAAGGCTACCAGAATTTTGGAAGCTGGGATAAGCTTGTTCCTGTTTAGGAGATTATTCTGGATAAGCCTAGATCAGTCCTAATTAATCCAGTCCAAGTCTCAATCAAAGACGGGTCAAAAGTAATTAATGCATGTGAAGGGAACATGAGAAGCATTAATTAATTAATTATAAATATTATCTATAGTTGTAGAGTCCTAGAATATATTATTTCAGTTAATAAGCCAGTTTCATTGATGCTTGTGTAAGTCCTTGAAAATGTAAAGTTCATAAATAGTCAAAGAGTCTATAACTAAGTGTGAAAATCCCAATGAGAGTTTAGAATCCTCCCCACCACTCTATAAAGGGGACTGCTTGCGAGCATTTGGAGCAAGTTGAATGGAAGATTTCTCATGTTGCTACTTCTTAGTACTTGAAGGTGCCCATTCCTTAAAAAATTTTGGATCAGACCATGAATCAAGGCCTATCCAAGGAAGTTCACTCCTCCAATCTCATCCATTTTTTATCCAACCAATTTATAATCCCCATATTTTCATCTAAACACCCTACCCATCTATTGCAGTCCTAATCAAGGTTGTCAAGGCATCGTCTAGGCGCCTTGGAAATTAGTCCACATTGGGCACTTAATCAGGCACCTTAGTTGCCTACATGGTTGCATTGGGCATCCGGCGACCCTCCAGCACCTTGGATCGCCTTGTCGCCATGACAACCTTGGTTTTAATAACTTCAGCTATATGAGGTGCTGTTTGGCCTGATCTACATCAGGTATTGAGAGACATCATGATTAACTTTGTTAGCGCTAGCAATACCATGTGTCGCTATGTGAACATGGGCCCCACTGATCCCACCTTGTTATTTATGATTCATTTAGATTGGTTATTATAGGTTCTTTTTATTGTAAGGATTTATTTCCTAAGTTGTCTAGGTTTACTTCCCTAATTAGTTTATGATTGTAATTATGGAAGTTTTATAAAATATTGTTTTTCCTCTTTGATTATAAATAAAGGAACCACAAGAGGAGGTATCCATTCGGTTCTTCCTCTTCTAAGAATTGAACCTCCCTCTTTTCTTCTTTCTCTCTTACGGTTTCTGTGTTACTATTTTGCTTTTATTGTAAACTGTTACATGGTATCAGAGCGGGTGCCGTTTTGAGAGTCATTTAAAGGCCTTTGTCCTAGTGTGCAACCACCATTGTTGCCTCAGCTGCACCTGAAGAATTTTGCTTGGCATGCAAACAAACCTCCTGCTGTGAGAAATCCAACCTACAACTTACCTCTTCTTTCTGCCTACCACCTGGTTCTGATTTCTGAACTACCCCACGATTGTTGGTTGATTTTTTTGATGTGATTCAGCCCGGTTCAGCAGCGCTAGGTGTTTTGACTCTTATCCAGAAATTTCAGCTCGATTGGAGACTGAACAAGAGAGTTTTCTCAAATTCCCTAAATCTGACCACCGCTTCTCAGTTTCTGCCATGGAGTTTTAAGGAAGAAGGTGACTTTTAAACTGGGTTTCCAAAAGTACCCTTGGGCGAACCTACCTATGCAAACTGGTTGTAGAAACTTCCATGGATTGTGAGATAAACCCATGAAACCAGACCTGCAACTATTCCTACGCCCCCTGGTTTCAGAGATTTTATTACTAACTATTGCTGGTTGTATCGAGCTCTTCTTGGTCAGATTCAAGAGCTTAGTGGGTCACGATCCTGCTCTTAAAATTCCAGGTCAAAAAAAGTTGATTTGAGTGAGATATTCCACTCGAAATCAACCTGATTTCTTCCGCCTCTGTTTTCTGATCGTGAATAGTTTTTTTTTAACGAAGGTTGAAGACAACCTCTTATTCTGATTTCTTTTATTGCCTTTATTATCATACTTTCCTATTTTACCCCTTCCTTTCCTTTTATTTCTAAAGTTATCTTTGTTTTGTATTAATACCCACACTGCCCTCATCTCTTAAATAAAATGTCAATTATATCCTAGGTCCTGTTTGGCTACCACAGTATCTTGAATCTTATCTGAATTTACAGAAGAGCCACTCACCATTATAAACTTTGACTTAATCACATTTTTGCCATTACCACCATTAATTAGTTGATCCAATCAGGGTTTCTCACCCCTGGTCCCGCATCATTTGGTATCAAATAGCCCCTTTAAACAACGTGGTTAATTACCAAATTACCACTAACTCTTGTCTGTGACATATTTGGAGTATTACTTTGCTTGGGGGATCCCATAAGTGTGACCATAATTTACAGATTGCCATTGGACTTCTATATTTGCAATTTATTGCTTTGGAGGGTCCCTAAATCACACTGATGGAATTTGCACCGAATGCTGACTATTATTTCTCATATCTGACTTATATGAGATTTTATTTGCTACTGAAACGTTGTGCTTGAAGATTATTGGGCTCTTATTTGTGAGTGTTCTCGTTGGGTGTTCCCCTCCGTTATTTGTCCACGTCGAATGTCATATATATATATATATATATATATATATATATATATATATATATATATATATATATATATATATATATATATATATATATGCACTCAAGTTCATTGAAGAGAGCTCAACCTATCTACTTGTTGCTACTACCGTATGATGCCTACCTGTTGCACATAAGGCAACCTACTACTTTTTGGAGTCTGCTTATTTGTTGTGACTACTATACTACTGCTTCAAGATCTACTTCAAAGGTCTTATCAAGATTTGTTGTCTTGGTTTCAAGAACTGTTGTTCAAGATTATTTTTTTTTGTATTACTGTCTTTACTACATGATGCAGCCTCTACTACCTGCACCTGATGCTACTGTTGCTACTTGGTGTCTGCTCTATTGTTGATGCCACTTCTACTTGGTTCACAGTGACCTATACTGTGCTGCTGTTGCTGCTTGGTGTCTATTCTATTGTTGATGCTACTTCTACTTGGTTCACATTAACCTATACTGTGCTGCTGTTGCTGCTTAGTTCATAATGTCCTCAACTGTGCTACTGTTGCTACTTGGTTCACAGTAATTTATAGTATGTTGTTACTACTTGGTTCACAGTAACATATACTGTGTTGTTGCTGCTTGTTTTACAGTAACTTATACTGTGCTGCTTCACTACTACTACTATTGTTGCTGGTTTTGTTGATATGTTATTTTAAGTTGTAGCTCTTACATTCACCCGTGCTCCAGCTTGAAGGGGGGTGTTAGTGCTAGGGAGTGCTAGCTATAGCGATACCATGTGCCGCTATGTGCACATGAGCCCCATTGGTCCCACCTTATTATTTATGGTTCATTTAGATTGGTTATTATAGGTTCCTTTTATTGTTAGGATTTATTTCTTAAGTTGTCTAAATTTACTTTCTTAATTAGTTTATGATTGTAATTATGGAAGTTTCCTAAACTATTGTTTTTCC
The DNA here is from genome assembly GCA_028583415.1 of Protea cynaroides. Taxonomy (NCBI): domain Eukaryota; kingdom Viridiplantae; phylum Streptophyta; class Magnoliopsida; order Proteales; family Proteaceae; genus Protea; species Protea cynaroides. The sequence goes on along the minus strand of CM053271.1, from coordinate 46,018,735 downwards.
TCTTTGATTATAAATAAAGGAACCACAGGAGGAGGATGTATCCATTATGTTCTTACTCTTTTTAGAATTGAACCTCCCTCTTTTCTTCTCTCTTATGGTTTTTGTGTTACTGGAAAAAATTCCTCCCCGAGCGAATTCGGATACCAAGCAAATATATCCCTGACTAATGGAAAACCCTATCTATGATCGGAGAAACGGCACACTGAGCCTATATCAATCACCTCCTGCGTTATCAATGGAATGATTAGCTAACCCTTCAAGGTCTATGAAGTCTTTCTCCCCGCAACCAAGTCTCGGGTTCACGTCTAATGCCCGATTCCCTAAAATAGGATTCAAGAACCAGTAGCTTGAGGCAGTAGTATCCAGGGTAAAATGAAGCCCACGGAGCGGTAGAGGCACCTGAATTGTTGGCAGTAGCAAGCAGGTTTTAAAGAGCAGATATCACACTAGCCGGAATGGAGGGTGCTTCTCAGCTGGAGACATCAGATGTTGCAGATGGTTGGGTTGTGGCTGCATTGCTTCTATTGTAAACTGTTACAAACTCCATTCTGCGGGATTGATTGAAAAACATTTCTTCATTCCCCAGTTTGATGGTGCCGAGGTATAATCCTGGGTTATTTGTCTTGAGAGATTCATCAGATTTAATTTGGATGGATGCTAATCGAGGAACCCAGGGCTATCTAGTATTGGATACACTTTGCACCTAGGCCCAATTGGTTCTAGGGGCCTATTGACAACTAGTATTTGGGTTATTCAATTCAATTGTGGACATAGTTGTCAAGGCTTCCCTAGACGTCACCTAAATGCATAGTTCGAGGTGTTGATCGAAACCACTGGTTTCAACAGTTGACCAGGTTTGGATTCCAAAGCCAGGAACAGTACATAGGAGCAACACTTATTAGGCAGTACTTTTTTGTAACTAATATCATGTAAGTAAATGTTTCTTTAATTTCATTCATTTAAAATATTATTCATATATATGCACACACCTCATTTGAATCCAATAAAAATAGTATAAAATTCAAATTCCAAAAAGATAAAGAGTCAACCCTCCACTTCAAGAACAAAAAAAAGGATTTTTGGATGTTGGAGTCATTTTCAACTTTCAAATGCTAGGATTTTCTCTAAATTCAAAAATTCCATAAATCTTATTATAATACAGCATCACTAAAAACCAAGAGTGCACCAAAATAGTCTCTTGCTTAGAAGCCCAAAATATTATTCAATTTAGACGACTTTAAACAAAATTCGCGTGCTCCGAACAAGGTTTAACTGGAGTGTAATTCCTTCACTATAACTCAGATTCAAGCAATCTCGGATTTGTTAGAAAGCTGAAGCTTTGCTACAAACCCAAAATTACTTAAATCCAAGTTATATTGAAAGAGTTATGCTCCAGTCAAACTTTGTTTGATATGCGTGAATGTTGTTTAAAGTCGTCCTGAATGAAAATAATTTTTTGGACATCAAAGTAAGAGATTGTTTGGCACACTTTCGGTTTTTAATGATGCTTTACAATAATAAGATTTATGAAATTTTTAGATTTTAGAAAAAGCATAGCATTTCAATGTTAAAAATCGCCCCCAAACCCAAAAATTAATTTTTTGTTCTTGAACTGGAGGGTTAACTTTTTATCCATTTGGAAATTGAATTTTATATTATTTTTATTGGATTCAAATGGGAGGTATTTGCTTATTTATAAATAATATCTTAAGTAATGACTAAGAAGTACTGCATATTGAACTCCGGACACAATCTCAAGTCTCAACGTAAATTAGCAAACTTAGGTCCAAACCACATATTATCATTTTAGATTTTTTTTTTTTTAAACTAATGTGGGAAATAGGTGTAAAATGGTTAAAATAGGCTACATAAACAAAATCCGATTAAAAAAAAAACACTTCTGGGCTTCAAAACCAAAGGTCTCGAAATATCCCATAAAAAATCCCAATTGAAACCCGAGACAACTTAGTTTCGAGGCTGATCGAAACCGGAACCTCAAACCTTGCCTAAATGACAAAGCACTTTTGAGGGACCAAGTGTGCTGTCACCTTAATTGTATGAACGAAAGGCACCTATCTTGGTCACCTGGGCAGATGCCTTTGTATGGATCTACTTCTTATTTTTATTTTTAACTATTTTCTATGAAAATGTTTTTCTAATTCTCGGAATCCAGGAATTTTGGAAGCTGAACATGCTCAAAAGATGCCTAAAGCATTTAGCTTTATTGGGTTGTGTACAGAGTTATGATACATTGGAATACATGGAATCATGCTTATGCAAGTGGGGGAAAAAGAGAAACGAAAAAAAGAGAAGAGAAGGCTGACATATATGCTTTATATTATATCCAATACTTTGTTTATTGTATGTTGATTTTCTCATATTAGGTCATTACTAGCATAATTATACCATATTGCATTGATACATATACATTAAATTGATCATATTGCAGATACATATACATTAAATTGATCATATTGCATTAAAGCATTATAAAACTCATACGGATTGATACATATTACAGTAATTGATTTATTGTCTGTTGGTCTGTTGGTTTTCCTTATACTGGGTTGCCTTGTCACCTTGACAACATAGTTGTAGGCACTAGGCAGGTTCTGGTTCAAAGTCACATGGTTCACATAAATTTCACTCGATCACTAACCACCGGTTATCAATCTAATTGTAGACAGGCTTTAACCCTAGAGTTTTACTGGTGTATGACAAAGGTGAACTCCCAATGTGTATATGGTTTCCTTTTACGTCAGGAGACTTAGGAGGCTTTCTTTCCTCATCAAAGAGATCCAGAACTTAGTTCTCTGGAGAAAATGACATTTCTCTGGATACCAAGAATGATAAAGAGTATCAAAAAAGCTGGCCAAGTTAAGGTTCTGGATAATCCAAGTTCTAGGGGTTTCTGTGCTCATTTGACAACATTTTTCCTACTTTTTTTTTTTTTCTTCCCTGTATCCTTTCCTCCCCACTTTGCAATAAATTATCATTTCATACATATTTTAAAAAATTAACCAGTCAAAAACAGGGCAGGGAGAAATTAAGAAGGAAAGGAAATAAAAGCAAAATCACATAAAATAGGGAAAAATATGAACTTAGAAAGAGATACTTGACTTACCCAATCTAAAGGAGAGTAAGGAACTTGACGCGTTAACATCTCTAGAACTGTGCAACCAAGGCTCCATATATCAGCTGGAGGTCCATAGCCGTTGTTTTTCCGATTAACAACCTGCATTCATAAAACTTGATATAAGGAACAGACAACAGAAAATATCCAGACTGGAAACACACCATATCTGTGTTTCCATCCAGAAGTACTAATCATCATTCACCAACCAAACATATACTCTAATTGACCCACAGATTTTATCAAAACCATAGTTCGAAAACTCAACCAAAACTGGGTCTCAACCAGTCTCTACCAGTTCTCGACTGGATCTCGACCAGTTTCAAACTAGTCTTGAAAAATCTCAATCCTACTCGACCCAAAATGACTATTTTGAACCGTTTCGAACTGGTTTACCTTTTAAAAGGGTATCTCGGTCGAAATCTCGACCAAGAGTCATTTTTTCCCCTTCTTTCCTCTCTTTTCTTGCTTTCCTCCATTGTTTCTTCTCCAAATTTCTTCTAAGGTTCGATTTTGAGCTGTTCTTTCCAAATCTTGCCAAGATTTAGTTGTTAGAAGCTCTATTTCACCAAATCTCTCCACCAAATAGTTGAGGTATGGTTTGTTTTTTTTTTCCCCTAAAACTTACGTTTTTACATGAAAATGTTCAATACATGTTAGATCATCATGAAATTTATATATGTGAGACACATGAGGCCGATCTACAACCTCACCCTTTCGAAATTATTTTCTTGCATATATATTTTTTATTTTGATTTTCTGTTAAAAAAAAAGCTATTTTCCAGCAATTAAAAAAATAAAAAAATATGATAAATATTAATTAGATGGTGTTGAAAATAATATATGATGAACACTGTTGGCCGATCTACGCAGCTACGGTTTCATTTATATATATATATATATATATATATATATATATATATATATGTTTAAAAAAATGAAAAATACATTTCTTAAATATTAATTGGTTTACTTTCTAAATAATATATGTTGAATACCGTTGGCCGATCTACGCGGTCACGGACGGTTTCAGTTTTATTTTTTGTACATATTTTTATTTTTTAAAATTTTTTATTATTAAATCCTATTTTCCAGCAATAAAAAATTAATAAAAAATATTAAAACTGATTTGTTGGTGTTCAAAATAATATATGTTGAACACCATTGGCCAATCTACGGTTCCATGTTGTCGGATTATATTTTTGAAAAAAATAATTATTTTTATTTAATATCCGAAATTAATAATAATATCTAAATAATTATGTAAAATTAGGAAAAATTAGGAAAAACATTATGTTTTCTTGTAAAATAGTTTTAAAATTTTGAAAAGTAATTTGAATGTGTTTTGAGTTGTATTCGTTTATTTGATGCTTTTATGTTCTTCTATTTTAAGCTTTATTATTGTAAATCTATTGATTTAAATTTCTCTACTTATTGTCTTATGTAACAGTGCATTGTTCTAAATATAATGGCTGCTTCGGATTCTCATGAGGGAGGTGGTGATGCTGGTCGTATTGACATGGCTTGAAAGTATTGTACTGCCATTGACGGTGATAAAAAAAAGATCCAATGCAAATTCTGTGGGAAGAAGCTTATGTCTGGTGGGATTACCAGACTTAAGCAACACTTGAGTGGGACTTCTACAGATGTGGCGAAGTGTGCTATGGTTCCTATGGAAATTACCCGGGCCATAACTGCACAGATGAAGGGAGGACAGTTAAGAAGGGCTAAAAAAGAAAAAAGTAAACAACAATTTGAGGATACAATTTGAGGCACTGTGTGTGGTTTTAATGATGATTCTTCAGATGACAACGGTATGGATACCACAGGTATGACTGAGCAAGAGGCTAGAGATGTGAGACAGGCTAACATGGCTAATAAAATCACCCTTGAGACGAACTAGGATAGGTTGAGGCAAACAACCTTAGGGGCAAGTGGCAGTGGATCATTTTAGCAGCCTGAACCACAAACACGGAGTAAGGGGGGTTGGCTTCTATGTTTAGAAAATAAAAAAAATACTAGAACACAACCCCAGGCACCACCACCTGCACTTGATAGGGATGAGGATTATGTTGAGATTCTACAGCAGGATCCAGTAGTTTTAGGAAAGTTGGCGCCAAGCAGAAGGGACTGAAGAATATGTGGAATTGGAAGGGCACAAAAGAATTTGTTGGGAATGCCTATGCTAGGTGGTCTATATTTAATAGTATCCCAGCAAATGTCAGTGGTGGCCCATACTATCAGCACTTGTTTGATGCAATTGTTGAGGCTGGTCCTGGGGTTAAAGCCCCCACTGCATATGAAGTCATGAATGTGTATCTCCCAAGAATTAAAAAAAACTAGAAGTATGGATAAAAGGGTTAAGGAGCAACTGGGGTACATATGAGGTGACTATTATGTGTGATGGTTGGACTGGTCCCACTAAAAAGTCCATCATCAACTTCATAGTCTACAGTGATGGGAAGACATCGTTCTTGAAGTCTGTGGATGCAGCTACTGTCACAAAAGATGCTAACTACATTTATGGATTGCTGTAGACAGTGGTGGATAAAGTTGGGGCTACAAATGTGGTGTAGATTGTTACAGACAATGGCAGCCACTACAAGAAGGCAGGAGAGATGATGATGGCTAATATGAACTACAATCTTTTCTGGACTCCATGTGTTGCCCATTACATTGATTTGATGTTAAAGGACATGTGCAAGATTCAAAAAGTACAGCTAGTGGTTGAACAAGCATGCCAGGTGACAACATTTGTATACTACCATGGCTATTCTTGAGCTTGCTAAGGGAGAGATGTGGAGGGGACTTGGTCATACCCGGTGTTTCCAGATTTGCTACCAACTACTTAGTACTGAATATCTTTGAGGCAAAGATGGTAGGCCTTAGATCGATGTTTGCATCTGAGAATTGGTTTGGCTGGAAGGAGTCCAGCTCTGTGAGAGGGGTTGAAGCACAGACTACTATAGCTTCAGAGGAATTTTGGAAAACGCTAAAGAATGTAGTCAGAATTCTGGAACCAGTGGTGAAGGTGCTGAGATTAGTGGATACAGCATTCCAGTCCGCCACATTTACATGCTGCCATGGATATGTTGAAGGACCGTATAAAAGCTGTGCTTCCACGTGGAAACAAAACATTTTTTGAAGATTATCAAAGATCAACGGAAGAGTCAGTTGATGCACCCATTGCATAACACTGGTGAGTATATTTAATAATGACTTTTATTTAGTTCCATTTTGTACTAGATTTTAATCTGGCAACTCATATTTTGCAGCATACTATTTGAAGCCCAAGCATCAATATTCACATGTGTTTGGGCTCAATTCTGACTTTATCGGTGCGGTAAAAGATGTTGTGGCAAAATTGGTGTCAGATTATACTGTACAAGCACTGGTCAATTTGGAGGTGAGTTGTATGGTTGAAGTGCTGAATTATTTGAATATCAATATATTACAATGGCTAATGGTTATAAATTTTGAAATGGGTGTAGATGAAAACGTTCAGAGATGGTCTTGGGAGTTTTGGAACTCCCGCCGCAATGGCTGGACGAGATAAGACCGATCCTGGTATGGAATTATGAAAATTGAAATTTTCAAGTAACATATCTTATTTAATATGTGTATTAAAATATGTTCTTCATCTTGTGCAGCTGAGTGGTGGTTGTTGTATGGCAAGCATGCAGCTGCGTTGAGGAGAATAGCAATCGAAGTCCTATCTCAGACATGTTCTGCATCTGGGTGTGAGAGAAACTGGAGTACATTTTCCCTTATCCATTCAAAGAGGCAGAATAAATTAGGCTCTCAATGGTTAAGGGGAAAATAAAAAGTAGCTACATAGCTGTGTTAATGGTCTCAATTGATGGACTTAGTGAATAATGGATTGTTTTCTTTATGCAACAGTATGGTAGTGAGATAATGATTGTCCAGGGAAGAGATGGAGAAGATATAGCATGGAAGCATGGAGTGCCAATTGGAAGTGACTAGCGAAAAACACAATGTAATTATTACGGTAAGAAGATCATGGAATGTGGGGCCACTAGACAAAGACAACATTTATTTGAGAATGGTAAGATGTGGCCAAATCCCCTATGGTTCTTGTGGAAATGTCTAGGGCCATAGGTAAAGTCATGAGGAGAGGACAGCATAGGATAGAAAAAGACAAGGTGAGGTGGCAATTTTAGTGACCCAACCAGGTTAGGGGGATGATGATGACAGTGATAATGATTACATGCCAATGTCGGATGATGTGCAGACAGAGACGAAGACTAGAGATTGGGAACACAAGCAAGAAGCAAAGCCATCTATTATGAGGAGTAGGATTGAGCGAGAGAGTGTAGAGGAAGAGCTGGTTCGTCTAGAGAAGGTAGTGGTGGCGGATCTGCACAGCCATAGCCCAATGGGATGAGGCTAATGAGGCAAACTGAGTTGCCCATGATGAGATCAAAGAGCACGAAGGCAGCTCCAGTACCATCACGAGATGAGGACCCTGTTGAGATCCTACACAAGATCCCAGCATTTACAGCACACAGGGCACCAAACAGTGTAAGTTGAAGCACATGTGGTCAGACTGGACAGGAAAAGTTGGGGTTTTTGTGTCTAGGTGAATATCCTAGGGGTCAACGGGTGCAAACGAAGTGATGAATGTTTATTTGCCTCACCAGAAATAGGAGCTACATGAGTATGTAGATGGCCTGAAAGGGATGTGAGCTAACTATAGTGTGACGGTCATGTGTGATGGTTGGACTAGGCTCACGAGAAGGTTCATCATCAATTTCATGGTAAACTGTGAAGGTAGGACAGTATTCCTTAAATCTGTGAATGCGTCCAAAGAGACAAAAGGATGCAAAATATATTTATGGGTTACCGAAGAATGTAGTCAAAGATGTGGTAGTGGAGAACATTGCCCAAGTTGTGATGGACAATGGAAGCAACTTCAAGAAGGCTAGTGAGAAGTTGATGAGGAATAGTAAGTACCGACACTTTTGGACCCCTTATGTAGATGGCCTGAAAGGAATGTGGGATAACTATAGTGTGACGGTCATGTGTGATGGTTGGACTAGGCTCATGAGAAGGTTTATCATCAACTTCATGGTATACTATGAAGGTAGGACAGTATTCCTTAAATCTGTGAATGCATCCAAAGAGACAAAAGGATGCAAAATATATTTATGGGTTACTAAAGAATGAGGTCAAAGTTGTGGTAGTGAAGAATATTGCCCAAGTTGTGATGGACGACGGAAACAACTTCAAGAAGGCTAGTGAGAAGCTGATGAGGAATAGTAGGTACCGACTCTTTTGGACCCCTTATGCAGCCCATTGCATTGATCCCATGCTGAAGGACATGGGGAAGCTAAAATTCGTACAAAATGTGGTTCAAAGAGTGAGGCAAGTGACCACCTTTGTTTATAACCATGGGTTTACACAGCCAAGGTTTAAAATCTCGGGTTTCGGAGGAGTCTCGGCCTCCTCCGAAACCGAGATCTCGCCGAGACACTGTATTTTGTCCGAGACAGCTTAAAAAGGCTGTCTCGGTGGCCAAAATATATTTTTTAGATCTCCAACTTCAGGGGAATATCATTTTTACATACATAAACACATTTAGAGCATAAAATTGTAAAAATAATGACTCTTTATGGTTGTTTGGGTTTACAGCCATGTTTTGGCAGTCAACGCTGAAGTTTGTTGTAAATTTAGGCTAATATTGGCTATTATATTCAATCAAATATGGCAAATGAGACAATAACATAATGCATTGGGGGAAAGAGAAACAAAATAACACTTCATTATAAATCATTACATCATAGTTTAAATGTTCAATACTGAATGATCCTATAGTCTCGTAGATCGGGCTCACGTATATAAATATTTCATCAGATTCTACCAATTTTTTTTCCTCTCTCATAGTCTCATTTAAAAATCTCATTTTTGGGCAAGAATCTAACAACAGTTGATATGAAACTCCCACAGCAATCCCTGTAGTCCGAAGCACCACCCGTTGCAAGTTGAAAGTCCAATCAAAGAAAAAATGAGGAAGAAATAAGAAAATTTTCAAAAACTAACAAAAAAGAGGAAACAGCAGTTCTCAGTCGAGTTCTCGACCGAGAACAGTGAGTTTTCTCTTTTATAAAGAGGAAAAAAAAAAACAAAAAGCAATTTCTCGACGAGATTTACCCAGATCTCGCCGAGAAATTGCGAGATTTACCGAGATCTCGGCGAGATCTACCGAGATCTCGGCGAGATCTACCGAGATCTCGGCGAGATCTACCGAGATCTCGCGAGATTATGCATCTTCCGAGACGAAAAGGGTTATCGACCCTGTTTTCGTCTCGGCTATGTCGAGAAGGGCGAGATCGGCGAGAGCCGAGATTTTATTCCATGTACACAGCAACTTCTGAGGAGCAAGTGTGGTGGGGACTTAGTCAGGCCCAACGCCATTAGATTCGCTACAAACCACATTTCACTAAAAAGCTTCAAGGCAAAGAATGTCGGCCTCAGATCTATGTTTGCATCTAAGGAGTGTTTAGGTGAAGGAAGCTGGGTTCCCCTAGTGGCATGGCACCATAGTCTACCATTGCTAGTGAAGAGTTTTGGTAGAACCTAAGGAAGGTGGTGGCAGTTTGGATCCAATAGTAAGGGCACTAAGGTTGGCGGACTCTGCTTTCAAGCCCATCTTGCCACACTTGTATGATGTTGTGGACCTGATGAAGGAAGTTGTGCCAAGGATTAAAGAACCTTCTTCCGTAACTCATAGATTGGGCATCATTACGGACTTGAGAATAAGTCTCTTAATGATCTTCCAGATTTTAACAGAAGTGTCCAACAATAGATAACCCTGGGCAATAATGGTTGCATGGAGTTGATCAAAAAGGACATCACAAGGGAATCATCGGAAACCCTTTTATTCTGAGGCTGACCAGCCATGGTAGGCTTTGTGGTCTCACCTGTGAGATAACCAGCATAGCCACGAGCGTTGATAGAGAGTAAAACAGTCTGTGACCACATCTTGTAGTTGGTTCCATCCAGCTTGATAGAACAAATAGGGAAAAAAGGATAATCATTGAGAGATCCACATCCCACGCCTTCTGCTCTAGTTGATGTGGTATTGACATCAGACATCTCTGATGCAAATAGCCATAGACTGAATGAAGAAAGGTTGCTAGTGCATATAGAGTTGACCTGAACATGAACAGAAACCACCCAGGGCAGCAAGTAATCATCAGTAACCTATGCTGCTGCCAAAGAAACCAGATGATAAAACCGATTGCAAATCATACTCCCTCAAGTCATGCAATCGATACCCTAAGAGAGAAAATCAGAGAGGAACCCTCTGTGATTTAAGGTTTTATCCCCAATTAAGGATGATGGAGATGCAACCCTAAATCAAGAGAGCTGAAGGAAGGAAGCGGCGGGCCGGCGGCGCTAGGCTAGCGCTAGGATTTGGATCCCAAGGGGATCGGCTCTGATAACATGCCATGAATCTTGGAATAATTCTGACTTGTCATAATAGACAGAGGCCAATGATAATAGACAGAGGCCAATGCTTTATTTATAATGAAGAAAAGGATTACATAAAAGGAAATATAGATAAGCATGAGCAGGAACGAGAATATATATCGAACCTAGACATTTCCAACTGTTTTTATTTTGATGAAACAAACTCATTATTCAACAGTTTTCACTCTTTTTTTTTTTTTATCTACTTCCACCCATTTTATATCGAAACAACGGAGCCTAAAGGAATTTGTTTACAAACTATTAAAGAAATTCCTAATAAAACACAAACAGTTAACCCTGTAAGAAAAATTCCCCTTCCGGGAACAATAACTTGGCTTCCTAGTCTTAGTGTCCCACAGATTTCCCCAAAGACGACGCATAAAAGAGTGGCATGGTCTGGACCAATAGGCTGGTAGTAGAGCCCCTTGATGGCATATATGAACCTATCAGGAATGTATTCACAATTCTGATGCTTGTTCATCAAATGGACTGAATGAATCAACATGATAATGTACAAACTTCTACCATATTAGCCAACAAGCCATGCATATAATTTTTCAAGGACTGGCAGGTATATAATAATAAGTACAAAAATAGTGAACAATACAGTCAACAAGACAAAGATGCAAACCTCGGGAGCCATCCAGAATGGAGTGCCTTTGGAGGATTTCACATCATTTAATTTGGTGGTTGCCTGTAAAGGTGCACAAACAGCAAGGTAAGATTGAGAAATTGGCAGATGTTAGACCATATAAGAAATATGAAAATTCTAAAACTTGTGTAAGAAAGAACCTTTGCTAATCCAAAATCTGCAAGTTTCACAGATCCACTTGTATGCACCAAAATATTAGCACATTTGATATCCCTGGAATTGAACCAAAAAAAAAAAAAGAACAGAATATGACTTAGCCTGATCCATAACAATAAGAGGAAAGCTAGCCCTACCCATGCCGAATGTGGGTAGATGTTACAGGCAACTTTTTCCATCATATGTATAGCTTGAAACCCCATTACCTGATAAACCAGTTCAATCTTGTTCACTAATAAACAAGGAATGGACCCATTCGTAGGGTCCATTTTAGCGCCAGCACGATGAGCTTTTGATTGCTGGTTTCATAGGCGCTAAAGCGAACCAAGGCGTTGGAGGCCTGACGGGGCGCCTAGGGAACCAAGGCGCCCAATTTTCCAAGTCGTCACAAGGACGCCTGAGCTCCTAGGCGATGCCTTGACAACTATGAGTCAAACCAGCAGATATATGTTGGAGGACAGGTGGTAGCCTATGCTAGTTATCTTATCTCTTCTAATTTCCTAATGTAAATGGAACTCCACCTTATCTTGTGGAGTTCCCTTCTCCGTTCTTACTTCCATTTTATTACTCTCTCTTTTCCTTTTCCTAGTGTAACTAGGACTCCAACTTGTGGAGTTCCTTTCTATCTACAATTGTCACCTTTTCTACTCTATAAATAGTGATCGATGGGAGGAAGAGTAGTACAATAATCGATTCTGCTCTACTGCTAGAATCGATCTCTCCTCTCCCTTAGTTCCATCTCTCTTCTCCCTCTCTCTGTTTTTGGTTTTCTGTTTTCAGTGACAAATTTAATGGGGAAAAATAGACAAAGAAACCAATGAAAAGAGACTCACTTGGCCTCCAGATCAGAAGTTCAACCTCCAAAATTAGGGTTAGGACTTCTGAGAAATGGTTTGGACTCCAGATCCTAGAAAAGCATTCCTAAGTTAAGAAAGAGTGCTAAGTTAAGCACTCTAGAAAATCAGGCAACATATGCATATTTTCAACTGACACACAACATGCAGGCCATAATAAGATGAGCACAACTATGTAACACAAGATCTAAGCAAATGAGCATTCTGTACGTGAAGATGCCAAAGGAATAAGCATTAATTATCAAAATGAAAGGGGAAAGAAGAATAAAAATGGCCGAGTTGTCACACCTGTGAACAACACATCGATCATGAAGATATTTTAAACCACTAAGGATCTGCCTCGTGTAGGCTGAGACTTGGGAATCTCCAAGATGATACTTCTGATAGACTTTTACAAGAGAACCTTGTGTTACAAGCTCGAGGAAGATAAAGAGTTTTCCTTCATGCTGCAAAGTTCATCATGAAAATAAGTAGATTGTAAAACCCATAGTACAGTCCTCATAATCCAGTAAGTTTCACAGCAGAACACATGAAAATAAAGACATGCAGAAAACTAGGAAGCTACAATGACGTGATCAATTAGACAATTCATGCACAAAAAAAAAAATCCATTTAGGCACATGCTCCTCAAGTCCAAATAAGAAGTGCTCATTAACTGCAAAGGAGCAGTAGGGGTGATGGTTAAGTTTTGGCAGCAGTGCAGAACAAGATGAAGGAATGGCAGTTTTAAGCACCAAAAATAACCAAATAGAATGAAAGAACCATTTAATATGCATTAAGAGTTGAATCATTGAAAGACAACGACAGAAACTTCACATTCTTGTAACAAAAATGATCCATGTATCAGTAGCACATATCTTAAACATAAGAAGCAACTAGGCTCAATTGATGTGACCTTCTGGCTTCTGGTTGTCAAACTTCGATCTCTGTTCTCAAGGTATTCTATAGCTACTGATGTCTGATGCTACATTTGCATATAGCCATATATAAAACATATCCTAAACTGGCTTGATATTCAATGAGGTTCCAGTAGCTCATTGTTTTAGATCTTGGTAATAAAAGCATAAGATGCAAAAGGGAGAAACACACAATAAAGCTATCAGACTATACAAAGCAAGAACCAAAAAGGAGACAAAGGAACAACGGTGACTTGATAGAGAAACTGAATATTGGATTTTAGAATAATGGTTTGACATGTCAAAAGAGACAGAGGTCAGCTTTACTATATAGAGAAAGAGGTACAAGGGAATAAAAGAAATAATAAACCAACCCTAGACAATGATACCCTTGGACACAAACTGGTCCTAATATGAACCCATAATACAATACTTCCCCTCATGTTGGTGCATAAATACCCAACTTGAACATAATAGGATGAAAAGTCCTGCTAGGAAGTCCCGTGGTAAAGGCATCTGCCCACTGGTCTTCAGACATGAAAAATGGAATACAGATGAGCCCTTGTTCTAATTTCTCCTTGATGAAGTGACGATCTATCTCAACATGCTTAGTTCGATCATGCTGAACCGGATTATGAGCAATGCTAATGGCAGATTTGCTATCACAAAAGATCTGCATAAGAAGCTGAATAGAAATACACAAATTCTGAAGGAGCCCTTTTAGTTTTAGCCAAAGGAGCTCACAAATGCCATTGGTCATAGCTTGAAATTCAGTCTTTGCACTGGAACGAACCACCAATGCCTGTTTCTTGCTCCACCATGTAACTAGATTACCATCCACCAGAGTACAATAACCAAAAGCAAAACGTCTATCATCAAAAAAGACCTAGCTCAATCAACATCAATATAAGCTTCAATACGCATATGCTCAGATGCCTCGACCAGGAGCAGACTTCGAATAACGAAGATCCGATACACTGCTTCTAAGTGGCTAAAGAAGGGATCATGCATGTATTGACTAACCATAGTAACCGCAAAGCCAATGTCTGGTCTTCAACCTAAAGATTTCAACATCACTTCTCGTAACCACAATATCATCGACATAAACAATGAGAATAGTAGTTAACTCACCAAGCCTCTTTTTAAATAGAATATGATCAGCATTACTCTATTTGTGCCCAATGTAAGATCCGCACCCAAAATTCTAGAATAATTTAGATTTTGTCCAGCAACAGGTCTTACCACTGCAGACACCATGGACTCGGAGCCAGCATAGTCCAATAAAGCTACCCTAACTATTACAATGTAAGTACACCCCACCATAGAGTGTGAGTCTTAGTTATAGTATGTAGTTATGTACATGACTCACACATGAGGGCCCTTATGGCCAAGAACGCTGAAAGGGCAAATGGGGAAAGTCAGGGTAAAACCCTGCAGTTTATGCCTTCCAGTTGCAGCTACTGAATACAGCCTGCAGCCGGCAGCCGGCAGCCGACAAGCAATTTGAGCAAAAGCCTGCTTCCTTCTGGTGTAGGACTCACCTGGCCAAGTGCGGATTTCGTATACATTATGATTAATCTATGTGGACTATCACTTAAATTAATTAAGCTTGGTTTCAATAACAAATGTTGGCCCATTAGTCTAGTGGTGGAATTAAGTGTGGTCCTATTGGAGGTCTTAGGATCAAACCTCCATAAACTTAAAAAGGGAGACTTTTATTATATTTTTGGTGTTTTGCCTTGCCACTTCACAGTAGCTTGACATGTGGCACACAAGATAGAATGAGGCAAACTTAGGGAACAAGTTACAAATCTTAAATGCTTGGTGTAAATAAGAAAGAAAGAGAGAAGATAGGAAAAGAGATCAAGTAGGATTAAGAAGACTAAGAGGAGAGATTGAGATCTCTCCCTCTTCATAAGAGCCTCAATCTCTCCCTCTTCATAAGAGCCTCAATCTCTCCCTCTTCATAAGAGCCTGCCATGTGGCAATTGGGTTGAAACCCCCTGCACAAGTTACCAATCCTTAGAGGACTCCTTCCTGTTCAGGTCTCCTACTTTATATTAGACTCTTATCATTATAGGAAGACCATAAATCTAAAAGAAGAGAGAAAATGAGAGTTTAGAAAAACAATTTAAAAGAAAAGAGGGGTGAACTCCATTTCAGAAGGAGTTTTTGGAAGAGGAACCACCATTAGAGGACCTCCCATATCATGAGAACCATTGGAAAGCTTCAATTTTGATCCTAAGGGGAGGTTCCAACCATTCTTTTGTTTTTACTTATTGATTCTGCTATTTAGTGGAGATATTCCATCTCCATTGAGTGAGGCTCAGACCTCACGGAGCCATTAATGGCTAGACAAGGTAAGAGAGAGAATTTTGATAAATTACATAGGAGAGGGAGATAGCGGTGAAAGAGATCAACTTTGGTAGTAGGATGGTAAAGAGAGCCTAGATATATTGAATTGAGATCATTCCAGAGGCCCCAAATAGATATTTTGATGTTCCCACCAGGTTGGGAAGAACATAGATGCAATGGGGGAGAAATCCCAACCATGGTTCAAAAACCCGACGAGATCTCGACGAGATCTTGAGAATTTCAAAAATTTCGACATGGTCGAGACGAGACTCGATACGAGACTAAGTCTCGAGCTTCTCAACCAGTTCTGGTCTTGACAGTTTCAACCATTTCTCGATATTTTCAGCTAGTTCTCAATTGGTTTCGACATAATGTATGAATTATGATTGTATGGTTTACTTGACTACTTTAGGTTTTTCGACTATGACAATTAACTAATTAAGTATTATAATATTTATTATTCTCCTAAAATATAATTTTACTAGCTCATTTGGTCTTCATGGATCTTCTACTAGTGTAACATTATGTAAAATAGTCAATATTACCCTAGGTTTACATCTAAACTTCAGACCAACACTACCAAATATGGGTGTAAACCCAAAAAACCACCATGTGATTATTTTTACAATTTTATGGACTAAATATGTTTATATATGTTAAAATAGGGTTTACCTGGAGTATCAAACCTTAAAATGGTCATTTTAGGGCCAAAGACACTTTTTAAGCCCTTGCGGATTTTTTACAATGTCTTGCTGAGATCTCCGAGATCTCGGTTTCTCAGAGGGTCGAGACACCCTTGAGACTCGAGATTTTGAACCTTGATCCCAACAAGTTCGGATGGAAGATCAACTTCTCGGATTGGGAAAACTACGTACCGGATGGACCTACCGGTTGCAAATCCTTGGCCGGTAGCATCATCCAGTAGTAGCCACTAAAATGGTCTATCAAAGACCACCGGCCCCAGATGACCCTACCAATCGCAGCCTACCACCGGAAGCATCAAACGATAGCCTCCAGTATGACTTGTTAGGGTTTTCCATGTGCTACCGGCTGCACCCACCGCCAGTCCTTGCATTCAATAGGAGGTGTTTTTACTCGTATAACCTTGATGCCTTAGGGGCTTTTAAGATATTGTGCAATTGCTAATAATTACTCAAATACAACATGTTTAGGTAAACTTATTGGGTAATTTCACGGGGGAACTCACGTACAATTGGAGTTCTATTTGCAAGCACTGTCAAGGTGAGTGGGTTTGGCTTGACTTTCTTTTATGAAACATTTATATAACTGTCATGTGTGAATATGCATGCTATACCCAATATGATTGCTTACATGTCATCCAATAAATGTTATGCCATTGTAATGCATTGCATTATTATCTCATATTACCGTTGGACGTTTACTTAGCTTGTGCGGAGCTCGGTGTGGCCGAGGCAAGTTCCAGTACCTCGACTGCCATGTGACCCATGTTTACTACTTATCGTACACTTGTGGGAATATGGTGTGGCTGATGGTGCATTTCGGGATCGTGATTCCCATAGGTGTACAACCTATGGTTTATATTAACATGTAGAATTATATGCGGCTATGTGTATATTCCCATGTGATTGCACACCTCCCAATAGGGGGTTACATGTTGGCATGGGATCATTATACAGGGTATGGACATGGGCGCGATCCCTTCCTTCATGGCCGAGGTGTCTTCCGGTGTTGAAAGTGTGTCGGACAAGGTTTGGACATGGGCGGGATACCTCCCTTCGTGCCAAGGACTATTTTCTGGAGTTGGGAGAGCATTGGACATGGTCCCGTAATACCTTCCCCTTCGTGCCAAGGTCTATGTTTTGGAGTTGGGATGATGTCTCGGATGACGCAGATGTGTCTCTCACTGAGACACTAGGAAGGGGCCTACGTTTGGGTTGGGTCGGTATCGCCAAACAGAGTGTGGTGATACTGAATTCATCCCAACAATGAGGGCTTTGGTCCAACATAGTAGGCAGTGCCCAAGATGCAATTTGTGGTTCACTATAACCTAACCTAACTAATCCGTAAATTATCATTATTGCTTGCTTATATGTTCCCAATCCTCTCACCGAGCTTGGTGAAACTCACTCCTAGATGCATGTTTCTTTTCAAATTCTGATGCAAGTTACACTGTAGCCAATTATATAGATGCTCTGACACTCTGTACATGGTTGAGGGCTACAACGACGATGTGGAGGATCCAGCTTCTGAGGCTCATGGTGCTGATTGTTCTTGTGATGACTGTGCCTACGAAGGCCAGACTTGAGTTTTAGTTATACTACTGTTGGACTTGTTATCCACTTTTATTTTATTTTAGTTATATTACGTGAGAATTATTTATACTATGTTTTGAGTGTCTTGGTGATACTAATAACACACAGTTTTACTTATGAATTATCATTTAGAACCATCAGTTGATAATCCCCTTTAATTATAATATTAGGTCTTACACTATTACTGCTTTACTCTAATTATGTGCTTGTTGTGAGGTTGATGATGTGATGTGGTGAAACTGTGTCAAGATCCTGGTGGTACGTTGGGATAGCGGTAAGCATTCTAGTCATAGCCCCGGTGTTCTCGGGAATGGGAGTGACATCTGAACCAAGCGCGAGGAGATTACTTTAAGCCATATAATGCTCGTTTCAGTTTACAGACCTTACCCGAGGTCTAGTGTGCAGAAAAACCGAGATGGACATCCATGTACACCTCATCCTATATTTCCCTATGAAGGAATGCATTCTTTACATCCAATTGAAGCAATTCCCAGCCAAAGTCAACTGCACAAGAAAAGAGCACTCAAACAATGTTCAATTGGCCACGGGAGCAAACGTTTCTTAGTAATCAATTCCAAACGTCTGATAAATCCCTTGACTAACCTCGTCTTGTATCCATCAATCGTGCCATCAGGTTTCTACTTCACTATAAAGATCCATGTGCAGCCCATAGGTTTCTTTCCCAAAGGATGAGTGACTAGGTCCCATGTCTCATTTTTGGCAAAAGCTTGCCTCTCTTCCCCCATTGAAGCCTCTCATTTAGGATCATCCAATGCTTCATGCCAATGTTTAGGAATAGACATAGAGGATAAGGAAGAAACAAAAGCACGAAAACAAGGTAATAAAAACTTATAGAAAACAACATAAAAAATGGCATGTTGAGGGTCTAACACCCTTTTCGAATGCCAATAGGCAAATCAAGAGTAAGATTAGAAATAGGCTCACTAGATAAAGGTTGAGACACAGAACTTAGACCAGGAGTTGGCGATTGCAGTGGTGGAGTGATAGTGGTATTGTAATCTTGCTACTGTTTAAACCTAGAGCAAACAAAAACTTTTAGAGTTGGTACTAAGGGCTGAGTAGGTGGCTTCCCCTAGACAGAACCTGGAGCTCCATCTTAAGAGATATAAGTGTCATCATCTGAGGCAGCTGTAACATTTGTAGCATCTAGGGCAGTCGCTGGTAACTATATCTCAGTTTTGGAAGGGGAATCCAGCGCAGCTTCATGTGAACCAGACTCCCCCTGAAGAGGCGCAAGAACGGGGAAAAAAGCCTCAGTCTTGTGAAATACCACATCCATAGAGACAAGCAATCGACGGGAGCAAGGGTGATAACATTTGTAACCCTTCTGGGTCGCAGAGTAGCCGAAAAAAATGTAACGGATACCATGAGAATCCAGTTTCCATGCTGATGACGATAACGAACAAAACACACACAACCAAAAACCTTCGAGGGCAAAGAAAAATGTAGAAGAGCCAAGAAGTAACTCAAGGGGGCAGTGTGAGTCGACAACACAAGAGGGCATCCTATTAATGAGATAGGCAACCCTGAGAACTGTTTCACTCCAGTAGGGATCAGGAATGTGCATTTGGATCATCAAGGATCAAGCACCCTCCAACGAATGTCAGTTCTCGCATTCAGCCATACCATTCTGAGCAAGGGTGTCAACACAATTTGTTTGATGGATGACACCATGCTCAGCGAGTTAGGACTGAAAGGGGCCATCGACATACTCTCACTCTCGGCCATTGACAGTACAGAGAATGGCAACCTTAGCATCATACTACGTTTGAATCATATGATGAAAATGATAAGACAGCTAAACACTCACTCTTTTGACACAGTAAATAAACCCATGTGAGGCAAGTATGACAATCAACGAATGTAAAAAACCATGTATAACCAGTCATAGAGACACAATGGGAAGGACCCAAACATCAGAATGAATTAAATGAAAAGGAGTTACACTGCGTGTATTAGAAGATGGATAAGCAGAACGAGATTGCTTTGCAAAAATGAAAGCATCACAAAAAAAAAAAAAAAAAAAAAAAAAAAAAAACCTTTTCTGAATTAGATAAAGGAAGAAAATGCGGAAAAAGCTTGACTAATGTCCCAACATGTGGATGGCCCAAACGGTGATGCCACATATGCAAATCGGCTAGTGTAACTATGGAGAAACTAGAAAGAGCCTGTGTCATCAAAACCAAAGTCTCTAAAGAAGGCAACGCAAGCAAGTACAACTCATCAACCACTTTACCACTACCAATCGTTCGCTCGTCACCAACTCCTAGAACACACAATGAGAAGGAAAAAATGTGACTTTGCAATTCAAATACCGAGTTAAACTACTAATTGAAAGGAGATTAGTAAAGAAATTAAATAGTGGATAAAGGAGGGGATAGCATTTGATGGAACCTTTCCCATAGATAGAGGAAAGAGAACTATCAGCTCGAACTTTCCCTTTACCAAAACTAGGAAAATACTCCAAAAATGAGTGAGAGGAACCAGTCATATGATTGGTGGCCCCTAAGCCAATAATCCAAGGGTTGGATGCAGTAGAAGCATTGTGGACACTTATGGAAATACCTGAATTAGCAAAGTTGGAGGTGGAAGACCCTAGCACTGAAGCTATTGTGGATACAGATGGAGAAGAGATCGACTGAGATAAGAGACGTTGGAGCTGAGCCATTAGGTTGTCGTGGAACGGAGAAGCCCCTAAAGAAGGAGCATCAGAAACCTCGGTTTGGTGAGCCTGAGCAGAACTAGAACCACGTCCTTTGCCATTAGCAGGACGACCATGGAACTTCCAACAAAAATCCTTTGTGTGACGTTCCTTACCATAGAACTCACATTTAATCGGCTCCTTATCAGAACTTGGACGTGGTCAAGGATAAGGTGTGCCTCCAAAGTTAAAAGAGTTCAAACCAGAAAATAGAACAGAATGGTAATGCAGGGCAGGTTGCAACATCGTTGTACGTCTTCTGTCTTTAGATTGAACCATAGGTGCTCTAAAGAAAGGACAAGATCACGACTCAGAACATGAGAACGAATCTGATCAATCTCCACATTGAGACCAGCCAAAAAGACATAAACACGAAACTTGTCCTCTCGCTATGCAAACATGGTGGCATCGATGGGACAGGAAGCTAAAAAGGTTTCATAATAATCTAACTCCCGCCACATACCACACAATTCAAAGTAATATTGAGATAGGGACATCTCCTTTTGCTTTGTATCATGGATCTTCTTATGAAGTTCGTAAACTTGTGCATGGTTGCCTACCTGAGAGTAAGCATCTTTCACTAACTTCCAAATGCTAGCAGCCGAGTCTAACAATAAATAACCACGAGCAATGTTAGGATCCATGGACAGATAAGGTAAGACATAACCAAGTAATTGTACGAACACCATTTACTCATATCAGAACCCTCCGCGGTAGACTTCTCACATCCCCGATAAGATAGACCAAAAAAACACGAGATTCTATAGAAAGGAAACAGGAATGGGACCACATCCAATGATTGTTCTCATCTAATTTAATGGAACAAAAAGGGAACGACGGAAAGCTAGAGAAACCCCGATCGTTATAGCCTTCTAGAGCAGTTGATGCAGTAGCAATGTCTGATACGGTTGCAAGAGGACTCACTAAACAAGAACAAAGGCTCTAACCATGAGAGCAAGGCTAAACCATGCCAGGCAAAGAATCGCAGTAAACATCAGATCTTGGATAACCACTCCAAAGGAGGGACCACTAGAGCTAAACCCAAAAGGGGTACCCACACACACACAACCATACACACATTGGGACAAATAGTTCACACTTCCAACAAGTTAGAAAACCTAGCAAATAGGCAGCTTTGATAAAAGGAGGAGAAAAAAATCGAGATTGCAAAAAGGCAGAGGGTGTTCAAAAGGAATAACCTCGGTGGAAAATATCCCCACCGAGGGGTGGGAAGATGGCGACGCTTAGAGAAGGGGTTGCCCTAAAAGAAGGCGGAAAGAAGAAAAAGAGGCAAGGGCGAGAAAGGAGAGGCGGTAGGATGGCGGCGGAGGAGGTGTTGGGTGGCAGCACCATAGGTTGAGCATCAGGTGTGGATCCTGAGGGTGATCTTGCTCTAATACCATGTTGGATTTTGGAATAATGGTTTGACATGTCGAAAGAGACAAAGGTCAGCTTTTATTATATAGAGAATGAGGTACAAGGGAATAAAAGAAATAATAAACCAACCCTAGACAATTATACCCTTAGACCCAAACCTGTCCTAATATGAACCCATATTACAACACTGATGTAGTAAACAAAAGTGGGGAGACCAATGTCGTTTCTTGCAAGACTTAAGGCCCAAAGAAGAGCCGTGAACATGGTTCTAAATCTCGGTTGAAACCAATGGTTTCGAGCTAGGCCAAGACGAGATGAAGGATCGGTACCAAAAAAATACCAGGTTTTAGTGGTTTCGACCAACACATGGTCAAACATTGGCTATAAAATCCATGTTTTGACAGGTTTCGACCAGATTTTTGCAGGCCTTGAAACCTTGGTTTCGAGTTTCACCCAGAAAATACCAGGTCTCGACTGGTTTCCATGGTTTCGACCTATATCTTGAATTTTCGAGCTTGATCGAAACAAGCCTCGAAACCGAGTTCTCGATCCTTGGCCATGAGAGGTGATCAAATTTATAAGAGAGTCTGTTCAGCAGGATTATTACAGCAAGGATTTTCTATGATTTTGACGGAATCTAGAAGCCCAAGGATGAGGTATCAAATGGGTATGTAATGTCATTTAAGTCAATAAGGTTATCAGTTAAATATCTTAATTGATCTGACTTCCACATCTGAACTATTTCTTCTTCAAATTTAATATATGAACAGCAGCTATTGCAGCCAGATCTGAACTATTTATTCTTCAAATTGAATATATCAACAATAGCTATTGCAGCCATATTCTCTCCTATTTCTGGTTATTTTTCAGGTGATCTACACAGTTAAATCCCCTGAAGTTAATGTTCTCCCCTGCACTAGAAATCAATGAGAAAAAAAAATCCTAAAACCAAAGTGGGAAGACGTTAACAGTAAGTAAATAAAGAGAAGGCTATCTTCATTCTTCCGTGGTCTAAGCTTGTTGCTTCAGCCTGAGCTCTAGTGGTGGTATGCACATATTCTCTATTGAATTACCAACAATATGTTGTGTAACTGCTTTTGTTTTTGAATCACTAGCATCAAGAATTTACTTGAGAATGAAGCAGAATAGAAAAAGGAGATTCTGAGGGATGATCAACACAAATAGTCAAATACAACCAATGGCTGACCAAAAACACATGGCTCTCGATAATTCTCCAAATTTCCATTACTGCACCACTTCTCACAAGAGCATCCACCAAATCAATTGCTGAAGTAAACCAAAGAAGAGAGGCAATCTAAAGATGATAGCTAATTCCCTCACATTTCTGATGTGACACAGAATTACATAAGTCCCTAACAACAGTAATCGAATCTACAGAAACCACCATCATAATTTGAGAAGGGTGATGTTATGAGACACCCACCTAGGTGACCCTCCTATTAGACAGTGGACATCAAATGTCCGTTACAAGAAGTTGGATGGGCCCAACACATGTCAAGTTTCAGTCCAATCCGAGTTGCTAGGTCACAAAACAAAGCATTGAAGAATCCGGGGCAACCAAGAGGGTGCATGGGACTACTAAGGGGGTGCATGGACATACATGGGAAGGTATGCTGATATTTGGCAGGGTATATTGAATTTGTATCTGAAAGTTGACACATGGACAATCTTAGACCTTGAACTGTCTATCCAATGATTGGAATTGCACATCATCTTGAATGTAGGGGCATTTTCAGTCAGATGCAGTTTAGGGAAATCATCAACCATGGCGATCCATTGTTTCCTTTGGAAAATGCCCCTTCCAAGGAACCTTTCATAACCAAGGACTGAAGCAAGTGCAGGCCCCTTAGAAAGGCATGTAAGTCCATTGTATACCCCACCTCCCACCCCCCAAAAAGGCAGTAAGACAAAAAGATGCTGCTGGCCCTGTCCCTGAGGCCTGAAGACAAATATATGCCAGTAGGATATTGAGGGTAGGTCTGGGTCTAAGGCCCCATCCCTGAAGACAAAAGAAAAAGATGCTAACCCGTAGCTTGAGGTAGGAGAGCCAATGGGTAACAGCCCAATTAAGAGGGGTAGGTCTGGGTCTAAGGCCAGTACTGGGGACCCAATTAATAATCAGATCAGTCATCTATCACACAAACAATATTCAATGATCAGATTGGGGGTCTGCATACATATTTTGGTTCCCAACCAGGAAGTGAGTCAAATTAAAGTCCATTGTTTGGCATTAAATAGATTTAAATATATAGAAGTTCAGAAAATTTCAAGAGTAATACATAGATATCTAATGGGATGTTGATTGTCTAGTACAAGATCAAACTAGATTTGAGATGGGGTAGGAGGATCAACATTTCAGACAAATTAACAACCAAAATGGCCAGCCAAAATGTTGCCACACTAATCCTCGCCACCCACATTTCAACACCAACATCAACAAGTTTATCAACAAATGAGCAACTACCAATACACATTGATTTGTTACTTCAGAGGTGAGCACACATGTTAATGTATTTTCACATGTATGTGTGGACATGCCTGTGAGCATCCATGCATGAAATTCCATCCTTTCTTTCTACACTGCTAGTCACATACCCAACAAAGGACGAGGACAGATGCATTAGCTTGGCAAGCATTATTCAAAAACTATTTGTCAACCATTTAGTAGTTGATCCTGAAAATAACTGTTTTCGGGAGCCAAATTGATGCAGCACGGGATCCACAAGGCTTGGATAGGAATTTTCTTAGGATTTAATTTAATCGAGAAAGCTTTGTAATCTTTTATTTTTGAAAGTTTAGTAATTTAATTAGGATTTTAGTTCTATTTATATTTACATTTTATTTAGTTTCTTTTATTTTATTCAGTTGTAGTTGTAATAGTAAAGTGGATCTGTCCACGATTTAGTTCGTTTCCTTTTATAATGTTTTTATTTGTTACTTTGAGTTATCTTGTGAGACCCACTTATATTGGGTTTGTAAGCCTTATAAAGGCAGATTTATTTAATGGATTCATTACGCAATGATTAATGAAAAGAAGAGAAGAGCAGCTCTCACGTCTCCCTCTCTCTAGTAAGTATCTCTATTCCCTCTCTCTGACTATCTCTTTCTCGTCCCCCTCTCTTTCTCTTTCTCAGCTCCCTTCCCCCCCTCTTCTCTCTCCTCTCTATTTCTCCCTCTCGATATCCCTCCTCCCCCCCCCCCTCTCTTTCCCTTACGATATTCCCCCTCCCCCCTTTTGGCTTACCACCACCCCCTTCCCCCTCCCTTATGGCAACCCCTCTTCCCCTCCCTCTCGTTTCTCTCAATTTCTCTCCTCCTTTGTCTCTCATGGTACACCCACCCCTTTCCCTTTTCCAGTTATCCCTTGCACTTCCCTTTCTCTCTTGTTTTCTAATTACACCTCCCTATCCCTTGCAGTAAATTTCCTTTTTGGTTTTCCCTGTCAAATTCCTTCTGCATTACAAATGGTAGGGCAGGATTCATGTAGACAATCCTCGTTGAGTTGGGTTTTAAGCATGAGATGGTCGGTGGCAAATATTGCCAGCTATCCTATATTCAAAAAATGATAGATAAACTGTTTTAACAAGTCCATTGAGAGAGCAGGATTCATGTAGACAATCCTAGTTGGTGCAGTGCAGTAGCAAATACCTTTGCCAGCACCATATTTCCAAAATGACAGCCTAATTAGTTTAATACGTTGACGTCTACTTGTTTTATTCAGTTAACTACATACAGCAAGGATATTAAGAGAAAAGCTAGATAACTAAATAGTCCTGATAGTGAACCATGGACTCAGGGTGTATCAATTGTTAGCTTATGCAGAAATGCTGATGATGTAGTATTCATCCCACTTGGGAATCACATTCAAAAAAATATGAAGTAAGACAGGCATGGGATACCCCACATTTGATGTAGGACCAGTGTACCACAACAACAATAGCACCCAAGAATCAAAGCAGCCACAAGCCAAAAGAAATAGTTAATTATGAGAGAGTAAAGAACATGGCATTTTGTTGCAGAAAATGAGGAGTCCATGATCACGAGTAGAAATTGCCAATCAAACTATTTTGTTGTAGATTAGGAACAGAATTAAAGAACCTAAAGACAGAAGCGCAAGTTGGAGATATTTGTAAGTAGGTAAAACTTATTCTAATCTCAATAGCATATTGATAGAAAATAAAATAGAAATAGCATAACATATGTCCTCTAAAAAGATAAAGAAGTAGTACCTTGTCTGTTCCAATGTATTGAACAATATTTTCATGTTCAAACTCCCTTAAAAAAGCAACTTCCTGAAATAATAAAAAACAAAAAGTAGCAAAATCATGTCACAGCAAGAGAGAAAACAACTCTAATAAATGTATGATTTTCAATGTTGATGTGGCAAAGGACAAAAAATATATGGAACAGAATAAAAAGCATTAGAAGATTCATCAGGATGAAATTGCCCCACCTGCTCAAGCTGATGAATGCTTTGTGGAGCCAGGTCAAGCAAAGATATCTCTTTTACAGCAAAAAAGAATCCATCACTGCAGAAGAAGCATGATTATGAAATTATAGCAGCACATCAGAAATAGTCAACTTGTGTAAAATGGTATCATAAGATAAAGAAGGTATTCTAGTCTTCTATGGAACAGAATCAAGCGCCAAATTGATCAAATCAGAGTGCCACAAGAGTACCAAACCAATCAACATAGTTCGAAAACTTTGCATATTCTGGAAATTTTGGAAATTTCGAACAGCCTGAGGTAACAGCATACAAATCAGGGAACATACGGTGTTTTAGCCAAAATTTCGAACCGTTTCATATTTGTTTGATGAAATGGATATTTATTATTTTTTGGTTCCAAAAAATGGATTTTCCTACAACAAAAAGTTGCAAAAATCAGGGTTAATATAAAACGATGGGGCTCAATTTTATAAATGTTAGACACTGTTGGCCGATCTACGGCCTCCAAGAGTCGGAATGAAGCAGTTCAGCTATGGAGTAGCCGATGGATTAATGGGCTGTATGGCTTGCAACCCAGTTCTGGCCTAGCTGCAAACCCAACCTGATTGATGAGCTAGTCAAATCCAACTCTTGATTGATTGCCCATTCATTGATTGACAGCCAGTTCAGCTCTTGATGGATTGATTGATTGATCGACTGATTGATAGCCAGTCCAGCTCGACTGATTGATTGATTAATTTATTGATTGACATGGATGGTTTGATTGATTGAAGTGCAAGAGTTAGCAGTTTCTATTTTTAAAGTTTCCAATCTGGCAACAGTTGCTTAATTACTTAAGAAAGAGAAGGGGGGTTGGAAAAGGGGACGATTTGAATTGATTAAACAAAGATGTCAAGGGTATGTGACTGTTGTGAGAGAGTTTATGCCGTGAGATTCAGTTTGGGTAGCAAGCCTAATGTTGAGGGTGAGAGACTTGCGGTTTTATCATTTCTTCATCGTATTTCCTTCTTCTCTATTAAAGAATAGGTATACTGTTTTCCCTTTTTGCAAAAGTTCTGTATCATATTTGGTCTCAGTTATTCTACCAATTTATAACTCATTAGAATCTGGTACTCTGGCCTATGTTACATTTGGACACCAGATTCTGTTTTAACTTATTGTCCCGCACATCAATTATTAAACCTGGTTTTTTCTGTTACTGTTATTTATTGCTCTTCTTCTCCCCCATCTTTAGTCCTCGTTAATTACAAGGGTTTAATTCCAGCAAACCAGGTTATGTTTGTGCTCAAATTAGATCTCAGATTCAGGTCCTGTTGAGATATTCGTATCATATTGTTCTCAGACCTTGGATGATGGCATCATTAATGTAATCGGTTATTGATTTTTTAACTAAAATCAATATACATTACTTGCTGTGTTTCGAATCCAGTCCTATAAATCACTGTGATCCTTGTTGGGGTATCCAATCCTCATTATGGAATGCATTTTTTGCAGGTAATTTTTTTAATTTCTGAAATTAAGAAAAAAAATTTAAAAATTCCAACAAATATCTAAAAATAAGAAAACATATTCTAAATTTGTTTGAAAAATAAATAAAAATTATAAAGTTAATTTCAGCATGTTTTGAACTAGGCATAGCATGTTATACCATATTTTGTTTTGTTGGATTAGGCCAATATTTTTTCCAAAAAATATATGAAAAAATAGGTTTAATTAAGAGAAAATATAAGAGTTGGGGAGAAAATAATAAGTAGCTACATAGTTGTTTTAGTGGTTTCAATTGATGTGCCTCGGTTAAAAATGGTTTGTTTTCTTCAAACAACAGTACAGTGGTGAAATAATGGTTGCCCGTGGAGACGGCAGAAGTGGAGACATAACATGACAGCATGGAGTGTCAATTGGAGGTTACAGGAGGAAAACACCAAGGATTAAAGTATCGTGTATCGGTATCGTATCGGTCAACTGATTTTAAGAGACGTATCATATCGTATCGTGGATTCAGTAGATACGCATGGATACGGGGCAAGATATCCACAGGAATGATGAGGGAACCTACAAAACATAATTTTAAAACATAAAAACACTATAAATAAGCAATATTGAAAAGAAAAACGTTTCTTACATTACGTTTGCAGCGTTTGGGGCTATGTTTTGAGTCTTTAGTCCTTATTAGAATGGTGTCCAGGCAGATTTCAACCTCCTAGGGGTAAGTGTATTTACATGCCTTATTTTTGTATGTAATTTATACTATTTCTTTTGTTTTCATTGGGTGGTGTAAATATTTTCAATACACTGTCAAGTATTGGAACAATTTGTATATTAAAAGAAAATGATTACTTTTTATGGATAATATATGTTATTAGCTTACGTACAGATACATTATATCACATCAAACCCTATATCAGCACTTAAAAAGGCAAAAAACGAATTCGTGAAGGTTATGTTTCTCCGCCAGACTCAACGATGAGGAAGCAAGGTATGTCTTCTTCTTCTTCTTCTTCTTCTTCTTCTTCTTCTTCTTCTTCTTCTTTTTCTTCTTCTTCTTCTGATTTTTCTTTTGATTCTTCTTCTGATTTTTTTTTCTTCTGATTTTTTTGTTTTGTTTTTCCTTTCTATTGTATCGACCTGTATCGCCAATGATTTGTTCTGATTTCAATTGTATCGACCTGTATCGACAAGTATCGACCTGTATCGGTCTAATACAGGTCAATATTGATCGATATAGGTCAATACGCTTCTTTCTTTTTTTCTTTCTTTTTTATATGAGAAATAGAAATGCAAAAATTCATTTTTGCCAAATCGGCCGTATCGGAGGAGTATCGATATGTATCAAGGCTATCGACCTGTATCAACCCGTATCGGTTCGATAAGGTCAATACCCACCAATACACTTACTATTTTAAAAAACTAGGAGATGTATCGCGCTGTATTGTATCGACCACTGTCAATACCGATACGTATCGGCCGATACACCCCATATCATACGATACTTGAAACCATGGAAAACACTATGCAATTACTATGGTAAGAAGATCACAGGAAGTGGGGCAACTAGGCTAAAGCAACATTTGGCTGGGAATTGTAAATATGTGGCCAAATGCCATATGGTACCTGTGGAGGTGTCTAGGGCCATATGTGTAGCCATGAGGAAAGGCCATCAAAGGAAGACAAAAAAAGGAGAAGGTGAAGGTGTCATGATGACTATGCACCAGTGCCTGATGATGTGCAGAGAGAGAGAGATAGAGACACTAGAGATTTGTGACGGACACAAGCAAGGAGCATAACCACATTTCATGAGGAGCAAGATAGATGCAAAGAGTATAGGGAAGGAGTTGGTCTGTCTAGAGTAGGTGGTAATGGCTGTGGATCTGCACAACCATGGCCACAACCATAGCCACAAGGGCAGAGGCAAACTGAGTTGCCCATGAAGAGGTCACACAGTAAGAAGACAACTCCAGTACCACCAAGAGATGAGGACCTCGTTGAGATCCTATAGCAGGATCCCGACATTCTCAAGAAAAAGGGCAAAAAGGAGTGTAAATTGGAGCACATGTGGGGTGATTGGAAGGAGAAAGTAGGAGAAGCTCAACATTACAGTCTATTTGCAACTTAGAGGTGAGTTTGTAGTTTATAAGGAATATAATAAGTTAATACTCCCATAGTATTGGTTGCTAACATTAACAATTTTCCAAATGGGTACAGATTAAAGCTTTCAAGGATGCCTTTGGGAGATTTCGAGCCCTAACTGCAGTGGTTGGCTGGGTTAATACTGATCTTGGTACGTATTCAGTTACATCTATATTAAGACTTCTCTCAGCATACAAATAACATGTCTTATTACTGTAATGTAGCGAAATGGTGGGTGTTGTATAGGGGTGAAGCACAAAAATTGAGGAAAATAGCAATCAAGGTACTCTCCCAGACATGTTCTACCTCCAACTGTGAGAAAAATTAAAGTATGTCTTCGCTTATCTACTCCAAAAGGCAGAACTGATTGGTTCCCAACGTCAGTCAAACTTGGTGTACATGTACTACAACATGAGGCTATGGATGTAGCACATACACATGGGGACGGAAAACAAAAAGGACCCGATTGAACTCGCCGACATTTTCAAGGTGGAATCGGATGCTGAGGATGGTGGAGTGGATGAGGGATAGAATTGTCCCGGTAATGGATAAGCCTGGTGGGAGACCTGACCACAAGCTAGCCGATCAGATTAATACTGATGTGGACGAGTTCATGGCTTATGAGGATCGCATACACTCATAGCCACCCCAACCATTCAAGCCCCCTAGTTGGGCTGGGATTGACTGGTAACATTCCAATGATCACACCCGCACACCATCACCGTTTGCTCGTGGAGATGACGATGGCAACGATGATGGTGATGGGATGGTGATGGTGGCCTTTGAGAGCGGCATCACCAAGATGAGGAGGTACCACTGCCAGAGCCGGAGTAAGACCCAAAGCCGATTCAATTCACTGGGGGGGAGCTAGTTTGATCATGCCACGCAAGATAAGGACCACAGTGTACGTCCATCCTCCTCATATGCAGGCTAAACGAGAGGGCATCGTCTCTGTTTCAACCATGTTTCATTGAGATTGCAATCGCCATAACTCGGTTTCGACCTTGGGGTCGAAACGAGTTGGTGGACCGATTTCAATTAATACCAGGTTTCGGGTTCAACCAGATTTTGACCGAATCCTGGTTTCGGTCTAAATTTGAACCAAACCTTAATATAAAAGCACCTGTCTCGATAGAAACCAGTAGGTTTCAACCGAGAGCTTTTGTTAGCGAGTCTGAGTGAGGTTTTTTCCCATTTTTTGCCCTACAAACTTGATGCTTTGGAATTTCACAAGATCTTGCAAGTTTTTTCAAGAACAAAGGCCTCTCAACCCTTTTCTCTCCCTACAAGGTAAACTATTATCTCCAAAAGTAGATTTTTCATAGAATATGTATGCAAACATCAGGGTTGGGTTTCAAATTTTTATATATTTGTTAGAATGACCCAATCTATGAATCTATGGTGTTGGTTTCTTTTTTTTATTGATAATTTATTTATTGGAATTTATGTTTGAAAATTTGATTTTCCTACAACTATCCTTTGAAAAAAATATGGGTTACATATGTTGTATGGACTTCAAACGAATATATGTTAGACATAAGAGGCCGATCTACAATGTGATGGAGGTGAAATTTTTTTTTCTGTTTTTATTTTTTATTTCAATTTTCGAATATTTTAAAAATAAATAATTAAATTGAAAATGACCATAAATAAATGATAAAAGGTTGTTGTTTTTACTTAGAAAATCATGAAAAAAATATAAATGTGACGCAAATGATACTAGGTTGCTGTTTTATGTAATAAAGTGTTGTTAATTAATTACTTTATGTTGATTTAAGGGTATATTAATTACTAAAAAATTAACAAAATATTTTTTACTTATGGGAAAAATACAAGTAATGTGAGATAGTTTGTAATAGAATTTGTTGCATTCATAGAACTAGTATGTGGTGTTTCAATTGTAGTAAATGTTCTCTTTTTGTTCCAACAGTATATGTGACAAATAGTTTGCAATGGCTAATGCACCAACTTCAAGTAGTGACATTGCATGGAGGCATGGGATACCACTGACTGCCAATAAGAAGCAGTCACAATGTAATTATTATGCCAAGAAGATCAAGAGAGGTGGTGCACCTAGATTAAAGTGGCATCTTGCTGGTGGTAACAGAGACGTTATGGGTCACCCCAAGTACCAAGCGAAGTGAAGAAGGCCATGGCAATTATGATGAAGAGTGATATTAATAAAAGAAATAAGAAGAAAGCAGCAAGGGATGAATTTGAAGATGCTTGCCTAGAGGACCTACCCCATTACGAGAAGAGGAGTATGACAGTAATGAGCCAAATTTAGCTGATCCAGATATGACAGAGGCAGAGGCTCAAAAGATGAAGAGAGCCAAGATAGCTAATTTAATGCAACATGACGAAGATCGACAAAGGCAGTTTCAGATGACCAGAAGAGCTGGGTCATCTAGACAAACACCAGCAAAAGGGGATTTAGAGCCACGAGGGAAGAGGAAGAAGCTGAGACATGGGAATGAGGCAGAGATACTATTCAGGAGGACTCAGAGGGTGAGGGGTGCAGCACCAGCACAGGAACCAAACCACTCCGTGACCCAAATGTTAAGGTCCTTCAGAGGGACCCCTCTATATTTCCTGACAAGAGTCACTAAAAAAGCTAAAGCATTTTTGGACTGATGTGAAGACCAGAATGGGAAATGTTGTCCCCAAGTGGATGTTTTACAATAGCATACCAGCAAATGCCACTACAAAACCATATTATCGGAGTATGTTGGATGAGGTAGGTCGGACAGTTCTAGGAGTAAAAAGGCCCACAGCTTAGGAGTTGTACAATAACTCCCTACCTAGACATAAGAAAGACAATCAAGAATATGTGGACAGTTTGAAGCCACATTGGGAGGCATATGGAGTCACTGTGATGTGTGATGGGTGGACTAGACCCACCAGACAATCACTCATCAATTTCATGGTGAATTGTAATACGCGAACAATATTTTTTAAGTCCGTGGATGCATCCAAGCATATTAAGAATGCTAAGTATCTTTATGGTCTCCTAAAGTAAGTGGTCAATGAAGTGGGGATAGCAAATGTGATACAAGTGGTTACTAACAATGGTAGCAACTTCAAGAAAGCTAGGGAAAAATTAATGAACAATAGAAAATACCGACTTTTTTGGACACCTTATGTAGCACCCTGTATTGATTTGATGCTGAAGGGCATGGGGGAGATTAAACTTGTTAAAGAGGTAGTGGAGAATGCAAGGCAAGTAACCACCTTTGGTATAACCATGGATACGGCTTGCAGATGATAAGAACCAAGTATGGTGGAAATTTGGTGAGGCCATGGTAGACACGTTTTGCAACACACTACACAACCCTAAAGAGTTTTGAATGGAAGAAGTCTGAATTGAGATCCATGTTTATTTTAGAGGAATGGTTTGACTGGCCTCAATCTAGTTCTCATGGTGGTAGGGCAACACATGCAACCATATCTAGTGATAAATTCTAGGATGATGTGAAGAAAGTTGTATTGATATTAGATCACATTGTCAAAGTGTTGAGAATGGTTGATGGACAGAAGAACCCACCTTGCCACACTTGTGGACAGCCATTGACATGATGAAGATGCAAGTAGAGGAAGCATATAGACGTGGGACCTCCAAATTTATTTCTATCATAAAAAATCATTGGGAGAGACAACCAATGGTTGATGGACAAAAGAAAGTTGATTGAAGGATGTGACTGATGCTCTATTAGCAAAGATAGTCTGAAAGGTTCGCTCTGAAGACTCAGTCTATGACCGTTTTATGCGGGGCAGATATCTTACAAAGCAAGGGCACTTCCGCAGGACAACTTGTGAATCGCCAGTTTGGAGGAGTATGAAGAAATTGTGGGACTAGACAGAAAAGCACTCTCATTAGGTGATTGGTGACGGTTCTAAGATCAATGTGTGGAGGGACTTGTGGTTGGGTGATTCATCTCTGCAGGAGTTATTGAAGCTGGATTTTCCAAACTTCAAAGATGATGACTGCTCTCTATCGAGATTCATTGTGAATGGTCAGTGGCGGTGGCCAAGGGTGTCATCTCCCAGCCTACAGACTTGTTTTGACGCTGCTACAGAGATACCGTTGGCCGCTGATCAGAATGATGAGATGTTGTGGACCGGAGAGAAGAGTGGGAGTACAATATGCTCTGCATGGAACCTGATTCATGAGCATGGCATGAGTCCAACCTGGGTGTCGATGGTTTAGGGAGTACCAATGACACCTCAGGATGCGCTTTTTGCTTGGAGATGGTGCAATGCCAAAATTCCAACAGATGAAATGGTCAAAAGGAATCGGTGAGTCTGCCTTCTCGTTGCCATTTGTATCATAAACATGAGGAAACCTTTTCACATGTGTTTTTCTCTTGTGAGATGACAAATCATGTTTGGGAAAGGGTTGTGGCGGTTTTGATTTGGCCTGGCCTGGCTGCCAGTCTATGGAAGACCTATTCCAATGGTGGAAAAGAAAAGGAAGGGTCATATTTTTGCTGAATTTATGGAAAGGTTTGCTGTTTTTGACCCTCTCATCTATATAGAGGCTTCGAAACCTAAACTGCTACAAGAATAATAAATCAGATGTCTTCCAGGCATGGGGATTTATATCAAGAGGATGCAAAGACCTCTCGGTGATTAAACCCTTTGTGGTACGAAATGTAAATGAGTTAAAGGACGCAACGGCTTGGAATATAGCTACTACGGTAGGGAAGTTGCAAATGATAGCGGAGGTCTTTTGGACACCCCCATGATCTCATGGTGCAAGGTGAATGTTGAAAGTTGTAGCCTAGGCAATCCTGGTACTGCTTCGGCAGGGGGTGTGATCCGAAACAGTAGTGGGAGAGTCTTGTTGGCTTTTGCAGAATATATTGGGGTGGCCACAAATTACAAGGCTGAGATGCACGTGGCTTTGAGAGGATTGCAAGAGGCTGTGAGGATGGGGTTCTCGCATATTTGGCTGGAATGTGATTCTAGTGCAGTGGCGTACGGCTTGCAAGCAAATACAGTACCATGGTACTTTTGCCAAAAATGGAATTGTCCATGGGCTGAACTCTCCCCTTGTACGGTTAGGTACACCCATAGCTGGAGAGAGGCCAACACAGTAGCGGACGGACTGGCTAGACATGCTGCTCATTCTAGGAGATCTTTTGCTTGGTTAGATTGCCCACGTTCTGTAGCGAGGGAGGTGGTGTGAGATGCTTTCCACAGACCTCGGTATAGATTTCATTAGTTTGTTTTGTCCTTTTGCCCTGAGCTCTTCCCTGCTGATGGAAATGCCGAAGGTGGGGTTGTTGCTCTAGTGGGCTCTTTTTGTACTATTTTCATTTATTTTTTAATATAATTCTTGTTGACTTTTAGCAAAAATAAAAAAGAAGCACCCACTACACAATGCTGGTGAGTCTTTACTCTGATGAGTTTCTCAATTAATTAAAATTAAATGAGCTTGTATTCACGTATTCATATTACTTGTCAGTTTTCAGTATATTATCTGAATCCCAAGTATCAATACAAAGAAAACTTGGGAATGCATCAAGAATTGATAGATGTAGTGCAAGAAGTGGTTGTCAAGCTTGAGCCAGACTCAAGAATGCAGTTTATTGCTAATCAAGAAGTAAGACTTTTACTTTATTTTGTTGTCAATATAATTTATAAATATGGTATTTTTTTACTAATACTATTACCCATCAATGTTGATCCAGCTCAAAAGCTTCAGGGATGCCGTATTTTTTTACTAATACTATTACCCATCAATGTTGATCCAGCTCAAAAGCTTCAGGGATGCCACTGGGAGTTTTGGTCGGGCATCGGCATTATCTGGTCAAGAAACCACTGCCCCTTGTATGCATAGTTGTATACTTACATTAGTGTTTAGTATTTACGCAAGTAGTATGATTGTCATCATCTAATACTTTTTTCCTAGGCTATTTTGCAGCTGAATGGTGGGTTTATATGGGATAGACTCAGCCAACCTTTGTAAAATAGCAGTGAAGGTGCTATCCCAGACATGTTCCGCCACTGGATGTGAACGGATCTGGAGCATATTCTCACTGATACACAAAAAGTGACGAAACTGGTTGGGTACAAAAAGGCTTGATGACTAGTGTATGTGCAGTAAGATAGCATGAGAGCAACAAGGAAAGTAAAGATATTCAAACAAAAACAGGAAAAGATAAAAATGAAAGAAAGAGCATAGATAGCACTGAGAGCAGTGTACTCACTCAGTGATCGCTTCATACACAATCCCGAAGGATCCACTTCCCAGAACATTACCCGTTTGCCAGGACGTGATATTTCGTCTGAAACTACCATTAGGCGAAATAGTAAATGGGGTGGTCGAGCTCGAAGAATCCTCATCGTTAGATGTCCAAAATGGAGATGAATCTGACCTAACAGTGGTGTCCCCAAGTCTCACTTCATTTTCTTCTTTTCTCTCATGAACATCCCCATTAACGGCCTCACTTTCTCCACCCACCCCATTCTCTTCATCAGACGAGCTCGAATCTAACAACCTTCGTCGACACGAAGTCGAACCCCTCTCCTCCTCGGGTGCAAAAGACCCAACTATATCCCAAGTCGAAGCCGAATGCATATCATCAACATTCCGATTCGTAAAAGGCGGCGGAGCAAGCACCGGCGGCCGAGTCCCCTTAATTCCTCCACCATATCCGGCGGTGCCGCCTCCGTAAGAGTTCACATCTACTAAACTACAGCAATTCTCGGACTCGTTCGACGGAGCAAGCTGAACAGACACTGCCGCTTCTTCGTCAATCCTCACCCAAGCTTCAAACCCAGCATCGAGTGCCTCCTCTTCTTCCTCCTCCGGCTTAGTTGGACTATCATTCTGCGGCAACGGAGACCTGGAGACCACATTGGAGGAAGACCGAGCTTTCATCATCTCCCAAGCATCTGCCGGAATCCCAAAATCTTCAGGGCCTGAAAGCCCTAGAGACTGGTACAGCCGATCCATGTCACCCTCGTTGCCTTCAATTCGGAAGCTAGTGTCGAAGGGGACGATATCAAGCGATCCAGATCGGATTACTGAGGAAGAATCATCACATGATGAACCAAAAGAAGAAGAAGAAGAAGCAAAGGCGTCGTAGTTGATGTTCTTGAGTGCGTTGCGTCGTTGGAGCTTCGGTTGCTTCTGCTTCTGTTTACGATCTGCCATAGCAGCAATCCCTTCGTCTTCGTCGTCTCTGCTTTCCCCGTTCTCACGGTGATGGAAAAGTCGTCGGAGATGTATGTAATTCCTCATAACTGGTGTTATGCGGCCAGAGCCCCATTAGCCATTACTAAAACAGAGAGAAACACTTAAAAGCAATCTCTCTCCTCTCTCTCCTCTCTCTCCTATCTCTTCTCTGCTCTCCTTTCTCTGCTCTCTTCCTCTCCGCAGCTCTGGGGTGTTGTCCTCTTTTCGGCTTTCTTTTGTCTAAACGTGTTTTTAGATTTGTCGGAGTTCGAATTGGAAGAGTTGATTGGAACAGAGGTATTGACTTTTAAATCAGATGGGTCTGATCGGACGACTGTAAACGAGTGCATATGTGTGTTATATATTTGTTCCGTAGAGAAAACGCTGACTGAGAGACTGGAAAGTCTTCGAAGGGTTAATAAAAAGTAAACGCCGCCGTAGGGGTCTAGGGGATGGGGAACGCGGTTGGGAGTATCTGAGGAAGGCGATGTTTGAAAATTTGGAGAAACATATATATTTTTTTTTTGTTGGAGTTATCTGTCCGATAATAGAATATATTATTTTTTAAATTATCCAAGTCATCCATGTGTAAGAATCTCATCATCTACCAGTCATAGATGAGATAGTGGACAGTCATTTTTATATTACACAAAAGGGGATTTAATTGGTACTTGGTAGTCGTTTGTCATCAAAAGACATGATTGAAGAATGGCACAGGGAGGTACCAGCATACCCCCCGAATTGAAAGGAGCCAAATCATCTCCGGCGGTTGGAGGGAATTGCAGCTGATTCAAGGGTTGAAGTTCAATCATATGTATATCAATACATCAGTATGTGAGTCGATTGAAATCCAATTCTTGGTAGCCTGCAGGTGCACAGAAGAGGATTTCTATCCGAATTGAAAGCCCAATTTTCGCCCTCTTGGTATTTTTTTTTTGGGTAAAAAGTAAAATCTATTGATAATCCTACTGTGTAGCATCCAGGTTTTGAATACAACATAAATCCTATATTCAAGTTTCGAAAATAGGCCACACTATCAAACCCGACACGGTAAGAGCATTTCTAGCAAGGGCATGGACTAGGCCATTCTTACCCTTGGGAATGAAGGAAAAACAACATACTGAGAAGGAAGACATTAAGCTGATAATATCCCTAACAATAGACAATAGTTCTTGGGCAATTCCTCCCTTTCAAATTTAGGATGTCCACCAATTGTTTACAGTCGAACCAAACTCTACACTATTCCACCCTTCCGAGATGGCATCCATCATCGCAAAATCCGAACCGCCAAGGCTTCTCCTTCAATGCATTCCTTAAAGCTACAAGAAGTCGAGTCTGCTCTGCATATTGATTCGTTGATGGTTTTGCAGCAGAACCCAAGACCACCAATTAAAGCTCCGGGGTGGATGCTGGCATCTGTATTTATTATGAACATTGAAGAAACATTTGTTGATGTAATCAGATCTGAGTGTTGTTAGGGGAAAATATGATAGAATTAATCTTGGCCGAGTAAAAAGAATATCAAAATGGTTCAATGGGGACCAAGCACGTGTCGCCCATCTGAAGGATAGCTGGTTCTCTATGAAGATTGAGAAATCCCGCCTAAAGGTATTTTGAAAGAGGCTATTCAACCAGGAGACAGATGGGATGGTAGTAGGTGGGCAATAAATGCGCTATCATCAATGCTCATAAATACCGACAAGGGTAATAGATGTCAGATGTGTTGATTCAACCCACCCCCTACCTACTCTATAGACCAACAGAAGAGAAATGGAGGTCGAATCCGCTCGAAACCTAGATAATGGT
Source organism: Protea cynaroides (assembly GCA_028583415.1). Lineage (NCBI taxonomy): Eukaryota > Viridiplantae > Streptophyta > Magnoliopsida > Proteales > Proteaceae > Protea > Protea cynaroides. The sequence continues at coordinate 45,979,715 of CM053271.1, read as the reverse complement.
AGTTACACGTGATGAGAAAGGTGATGATGTGGACTGACTGGAGGTCGAAAAGAAGGGATTGGATAGGTGTGTGCCACCCAGAGGGTCGTAGAGCTCTTGTCCTACTCTGTCCTACAGGCTGGCTTGATGAGATGGTGGTAGGTGGAGGAAGCTTGCTCGACAAGCTTCTGGGCCATTCTATAAATATCAAGAGATCATTCGTTGCAAGGGATCCAAGTTTAGGCGCTGGAGAGGTACTATTATTCTGCCTAAATCTCTCTAAACTTTACCACTCCTTACCTTCTTCCTTGTGAGTTTGCACTCACCTGCAAGTTTTACTTCCCCTTGTTACCTTGTAACCCTAGTGAATTGAAAATGAAGGGCTCAACAAAGATTCATGTACCTTGGTACCCACTCTCTAAGGGTATCTTATCCCTAAGTTCCATTCTGCTTGTCCTGGACAATACTGACTTTGGCATCGGAGTGGCCATGGGGTAAAACTCACCCACCTCATTGTGTGTTCTCCTTCTGCAGATACGTGCAAGATCTTTTTCATCGGGAGAAATCCAAGCATAATAGATTGGCGCCCACCGTGGGGCCCTGACGTACTTTGTTTTTGAAAGCTTCTCTTCCTTTCAGATTCAATGTGTCCTGACTCAATTTTCCCAAAACCTGTCTTTCCCACTAAGTTTTACTCATGGCCCCTGCAAGAAAGGCCGAAAGCGCCTACAATCTCAGAGAAACCCAAGTTCGTCAGGCTGGAGGTGACATCCGCCAAGAGCATGCGGATATTCCATTGGGCCAAAACTGTGCAATCCCGGAGGTCCATGTTAACGAGGGAGGAAGGGAACATGATCCATCTTCCCAGTTTGTTACTAGAAGCCAGTTCGACCACCTGACACAGCAGATTTCCGCCTTGACGGATTTACTACAACGACACCCCTACAACTGTTCTTGGTGCGTCTGCACCACCATTAGACATTGGAGAAGTGCCTCAAAGGTCTCGAGGGCGTCGACGGTCCCCTCCTTGGGCACAGTCTCGTTCCCATCAATCGGTCGATTCTCACCGACATCAGGGGCCCAAAGGGTAGTCCCAAGAAGATAGCTTCGAGAACATTCCAAGGTATGCTCCCACTGAAGTAATAGTCAGTAGTCATGTATCACCTACAGAATCTCGTAGGTCCTCCATACATGATCGATTGGGATCAAGGAATGACGGGGGAGGAAGGGCTCGAAGGAGGATCGACACCACATAAGATGTTGATCTAGAGGCACAAAGACGGGTCGATTTGGCCCGGAAAGCCAGAGAGACGGCCCAAGCTAGGGTCAATGCTGCTAGACAACAAAGAGCTGCAGCCATGCCCCCACTAGTCCCGGTCATACTAGTCCTTGAGGAACATACAGCCAGGCTGGAATAGTAGGTGAAAGATCTAATGGAGCGAATGCAGCAGGTGGAGAAAGGGGTTTATTTCAAGGCCCTTAAAGATTATGACATTGAGACGGCCCTGTCCGATGAGATCATGCAGCATCCACTTCTTAAGAACTTCATCTTCCCAAATGTGGGGTGGTATGATGGCAAGATAGATCCAGAACGTCATCTTGACAATTTCAAAGTGAGGATGGTCATCTATGGCCATCATGATGTCATGTGCTGTAGAACTTTCCCATCCACTCTGAGGGACGCTGGAAGGACCTGGTTTAACAACCTTCCCCTTAAGTCTATCAGATTCTTTAAAGAGCTGAGCGGTCTATTCCTCTCCCATTTCCAAGGGAGTCGAGTAGAAGAAGAACCTGTCACACCTGATGGCGTCAAGTAAGGTGAGACCGAAACTATCCGATCATTCATCTCTGGATTCCTCACTATAGCTGGAGAGATCAAGGATATACAACCCGACTCAGTCGTAGCAACCTTGTGCAAAGTTGTCCGAGATGAAAAATTAGTATTCTCTTTGAACAAGAAGTGAGCTCGCACACATGTTGAAATCTTCAGCCGATGCGAGCGATACACTGCAGGAGCTGAAGCTATGACTGCCATCCCCAAAGACATTTCCATTAGCTCAGCTGGCACAAAGAAAAAGAAGTTAGAGCCCTCAGAGAAGATCCATAAGGAGGGAGAGCCAAGTAAAAAAGCTAAGCTGACCAAGGAGCTGTATCCGATCAAGCCCCTCCCAGAGTACACTCCCCTAGACTGTACCATGGTGGAGATCATGCAGATCAAGAAAGGAGATATTCTCCTCGTTCCTCCACCTCCAATGGCAGTGAGACCAAATGAGAGGAATCCTTGTCTTTACTATGCACATCATCAAGACCACAGACACACCACCAATGAATGCCGCCATCTTCAAGGTTTGGTCTAAAACTTGGTCTAACATGGACACTAGACTGAGTTCGTAGGCCCTCGACCTCCTCCAGCATTGAGAAATGTACCAGCTCCTGCTCCCGCCGTGGTCGAAAGAAACAACACTGCACCGCTCCCTCGATAGTCTCTAGATTGTGAGTACCTAAGCATCAGTCTGGCTCTATGGAAGGGCACTAAGCCTCCTATCATCGAACCGGCGAAACCGCCTCCAAAACTATGGTGCAAAAGCCTTCCTCGAGAAGTACTAGGGAGAGCCGGACCAAAGCAAGACCTAGGACTCCAAAATGATGATTACTTAAGCCACACTACGGAGTGCCTAACAGACCATCTACCCTTAGCACATGTGTCGAGCAGTGCTCCCTATTGTGGTCGGGCCTATGGAGCAGTGCAACCTGTGTAAGACCCGTACTCCATGAACCCGATCTAAACCTTTAATTCATGTCGTGACAGGTCTTCCAATCATCACCAGGCCAGACGGGACAAACAGATGACAATCAGGTACAAAAACGGACCTAAAAATATGATATTTTGCATACCGGTCTTATGGTACCGGTCAACCGGTATGTCTGCGCGGGCAGACTAGTTAGATCCAAAAATGGATTTCTGTGGGTCCCGCTTGCCAAATCTCGAGCCTAGGGACTTTCCTAACTTAAGAGAATTCCTAAACCCCAACCTAGTCTATTTAAGGACCCTTAAACCTCCTTAAACTCTTTTATTGTTTCTCACAAACCCTAGATAGGAGAAAGAGATCGAAGAAGGAGAAGGAGTTAAGAAAGGTGGGAGAGGAGCTACCGTTGGACGAAGAACACCATAGTTGCGAACCAATGGTAAGTGCTTGAACTTCTCTCTAAGTTAAGCATTATAGATGATTAATTATGAATTGATCAATACCATGTAAGGCGAGGTATGGATCTAAAATCCTTAAATTGCCGCAAACCTTAATACAATCGATAAACCCTAGATTCGCATTCTAGGCTAAGGATCATCGAAACTAGGACTTGAATGGAACATGAAATAACTTTAACTCGTGCTCAGGCCTAGAATGCATAGGAGAAACCCTAGAACCAATAATAGGTGACCGACGGAAGGCGAATACCAAGATTTGTGGTCTTTCGGAGGCATACCGGTCGACCATATGGGACCATATGGTGTGACCGATACTGCGATCGGTACCTCTTGGGAGCTGGTCTGTGGGGGACCGGTTGACCATATTGGTTACACCTTTACCCACAGTGATGCGACCAATACCTGGGACCGATATGCACTTTGAGGGGTATATTTTGATCCAGTTGGTTTTTTGACCAACGTTAACCCTAAGAAACTAATTCTAATTCATCCCTAACATCGTGTAGAACCTTATGATAGTGAGTTTAGATTTTGTAACGCGGAGCAAGCTAGCAATCAAGCGTCAAGTAAGGGAATCATACCTAAACCCTAATAAATTAATAACAGTAAAACGTTTTTAGTAATTATGATTCTATGAAATAGTGTTTGTGCATACTCGCATGTCATCTTTACTCTCAGTTATTATATTGTTCACGCACACTCGCTATGCTAGGATGTGATTGTTAGGCATGTGATTGTTTTTGTTGGTGTATAGAATGGGAAGGGCCTGGGGTCTAGGATCATTCCTTACACTAGCACCTTTTCGTATCGCTTCTGTCTTAGCATGCTTGGTGCTGGTAGGGTATCAGGGGAGAAAGTGGCAATGTGGTCTCCGGCCTAGCCACTATACTCGAGCCCTATCTCTATGCCGTAGGGAGCTGTGCTGGGATAGAGCCTACCGTAATGACATATATGATTGGTTAGTTACGAGCCCAGTTTCTATGTCATCGCTAATAGGGATTTACGTGTTGGTATGGGTAGGGCATCAGGGGAAGTGTTGGCGGAGTGTGATCCAGACACTTTAGCTCTATCTCTATTCTATGGTGGGTGCATGTGGGAAGACAGTGGTGTTTGATCCATTGGGCGGATTCACACACTCGTGTATAGAGGTGTGATGACCGCCAATCCTTTCTATAGCATATTGCAAACTTAAAATCAGACCATGATGTGAATGTTATTCATTTATGTTGTTTGTTGCATTGTCTGATTTTCTTACTAAACTAAGTTGTGAGCTCACCCTTGTATATATACATGTTTTTAGATGTTAATGCAGGTTACACTGTCGAGGACTACATGGATGCTCCAGTGTGTGGAGGTGCTGCTGCCTTGGAAGTGCAAGCAGGGGAGGACGAGCATGACGCTTCATACGAGTGCCCTTTCTGCGTGTACTTCTAGGATATTTGATTTGTTTATTTTATTTATTTTCAGTTGGATTTATGAATGATGTAAAGATATTTAGTTATGTTTTGGTACTTGGAATAATTGGTTAATTTATTTTATTTATTAATAAAAGTACGCAGTTCATTTAATTTAAAACTTTCGTTGTATTTAATCGTATTCTGATTATGGTTATGTGCAATGGTTTGTAGAAGTGGATACGGTCTAATCGAGATCCTAGTGTGAACCGTTGGTTCAGTGGCGGTTCACTCACATTTCTGGTTCAACCAAAATTGGGGTGTGACAACCTGAGTATCAATCTGGCTCTAGAATTCTTGAACAATGAAATCCAAATTTTAATCCATTGATAAAGTTTTACATTTTTTCAAAGCTTGGCACTCAATGAGACAAAGATGAGCTGAACCAAACTGCTTGAGCAAAGGGACAGGTCAAGATGAGATGTTCAGCGGTTTCCATAACACACCCACATCTTCTACAGCTGTAATTGACTTTGATATTCTTTTGTTAAGACCCTCCCTAGAAGCAATACCTTGATTGTATGCCCTCTAAAGGAAAATTTTAATTTTAGGTAGAGATTTCCAAGTCCAAATCTTCTTCCATACCTCTTTTGGGATAAATTGCCATTGATTAATTTTGGAAGAAGAAGGAGCATCCAAATCCAATCTCTCTTGTTTGTTAGATAGAAAGTGGTAAGTGGATTTTACAGTTAAGATGCCATCTTTAGCTCCACTCCAAACTAGGCGATCCTCCTTAGGAAAGAGACTAAGGTGGATTTTAAGAATGGATTTAGCATCTTTAGGATGTAAAAACCTCTCAAGTAAGTCTCTCCTGCAAAGCCGAGTAGAGGGGTTAATCAAGTCTTTTACAAAAGTAATAGAGCAATCAAGTAATCTCTGATGACGGACTGTAACACCCAGGATAGAGGGGATCCATTTATCGTCTCAAACCTTGATATAGTCACCAAGTTCAACTTGCCAAAGGAGTCCCTCTAAGAGAACCGATGACCTTCGATAATGCTCTTACAAGCCTTCGAAGATTGACTCCCAACCTTAGCCTCAAGGAAATTAGATCGAGGATAATAGAGAGATTTAAATATCTTGGCCCAATTTAAATCAGGATTTCTCCAAATTCTCTATGCAAGCTTTGCAAGAAAATCTTTATTCTATAAAACAGGATCATGTAACCCAAGTCCTCCCTTCTCTTTTGATTTACATAATCTCTTTAAAGAAATCCAAGAAATTCCAGATTTATCTTCACCAGAATGCCAAAAAAAACTTTGTTGCAGCTTTACGAATAGCATTGTGATAAGATGTTGGGAGTTTAAAATGCTGATTTAAGCAAGATTACCTTTCCCGCATGACAAAGAAGGTTTGATTTCTAGCCTTTCATCTTATTTAATATTTTGTCCAAAATATCTTTGAAAGCATCCTTCTTAACCGGTCCAAACTCTGATGGTAAGCTCAAATATTTAGTAGGACCACTGCCATAAGACATTTTTAAAATCCTGAAAAACCACCTTTTGATTCTGGAAGGAGTATTAGGGCTAAAAGTAAGAGAGGATTTCTTATAATTTATACTTTGCCCAGAAACATAGCAATAAACATCCAAACATTTCTTAAGAGAAATAATTTGATCAAGCTTCACTTGAGAAAAAAGTAAGCAATCATCTGCAAATAAAAGGTGTGTGAGTGGAAGAGAAGACGAGCAGAGACGCATATCTTGAACTAATCCAACATCCATTGAATTTTGAATTAAAGACAAAAGAACTTGAGCACATAAAATAAAGAGTGCTGGAGAAAGGGGATTACCTTTTCGAATTCCTCTAGATGTAAGGAAGTAACCATGTTCAACTCCATTTATAGTGATAGTACAAGACGCTGTTCTAATAATGTTCATCACAAGATTGACCCAAAATGGATCAAAACCAAGCTTCAGAAGGAGGGCTTCAATGAAACTCCATTCGAGTTTATCATAAGCCTTTTGCATGTCAATTTTTAGGGCCATGAAAGAGGGTTTTCCTTTTCTCCTTTTCTTCTTTTCTTCTTTTCTTGATAAAATTGAAAACTTCATGAGCAACGAGTATATTATTTGAAATGAGTCTATTCGGTATAAAAGTAGATTGTGAAGAGCTAATTAAATCATTAAGAAAAGGTTTTAGTCTTATTGCCAAAAGTTTAGAAATGATTTTCACCCTAACCCCACACAAGTTGATCGGTCTATAATGCTCCACCAACTCTGGATCTTTTAACTTTTGGTACGAGACAAATATAAGTGCAGTTGAGCACCTTGGGCATTACTCTTATTGAGAAAAAAATCCAATATAAATTTGGCAATATCTTCTTCTGTGGTGTCCCAATATTTTTGAAAAAATAATGGGAGAAAGCCATCCAGTTTTGAGGCTTTTAACAGAGCCATAGACATAATAGCTTGGTGAATTTCATCAATAGAGGGGGGGCATAAACAAAATTGAACTCAGAAGAAAACTTGGATTGAATCAGTAAAAGAGCTGCAATGATATCATGATTCAGAATGCCACTTGATGAGAAAGCTTGTTGAAAATGTTGGAGAAAAGCCCCTTTAGTATCATCCTCATTGTTGGTCCAAGAGTCATCAAGAAGCTTGATCTGCAAAATTTTACTAGAATTTCTTCTTTAATGGTAAAAGAGAGTTGCTTCCCCTCTACTATGCCTAAAGGACAAATGCCCCCCAAAAGTTTATGGAAAAGACAAATGCCTCTCCTTAAAACACTACTAAAATACAAATAGACCCACGCCATTAGAAATATTATATTAGATACCGACAGTGGTAGGCCAATTTTTTTTAATGACCAAAGTAACCCTTTAGAAGGGTGAACTACCTATTTTACCCTTATTCAAATAGGGTTTCTATTAATTGACCAAAGTAACCCGGTCGTATAAAACCGAACCCAAACCCAATAAACTCCTTCTTCTCTTTCATTTCTCCCTTTCCCATGGTTGATTTGCAATCGAAATCTAAAGTAAAGAGAAGGCATGGTCGCTCTGCAATCATCTAAACAAAATTGAACTCAGAAGAAAACTTGGATTGAATCAGTAAAAGAGCTGCAATGATATCATGATTCAGAATGCCACTTGATGAGAAAGCTTGTTGAAAATGTTGGAGAAAAGCCCCTTTAGTATCATCCTCATTGTTGGTCCAAGAGTCATCAAGAAGCTTGATCTGCAAAATTTTACTAGAATTTCTTCTTTAATGGTAAAAGAGAGTTGCTTCCCCTCTACTATGCCTAAAGGACAAATGCCCCCCAAAAGTTTATGGAAAAGACAAATGCCTCTCCTTAAAACACTATTAAAATACAAATAGACCCACGCCATTAGAAATATTATATTAGATACCGACGGTGGGAGGCCAATTTTTTTTAATGACCAAAGTAACCCTTTAGAAGGGTGAACTACCTATTTTACCCTTATTCAAATAGGGTTTCTATTAATTGACCAAAGTAACCCGGTCGTATAAAACCGAACCCAAACCCAATAAACTCCTTCTTCTCTTTCATTTCTCCCTTTCCCACGGTTGATTTGCAATCGAAATCTAAAGTAAAGATAAGGCATGGTCGCTCTGCAATCATCTAAAAGCGAGGAGAAGAAATGAGATTTTTGTCGGCCACCCCAGACGGTAGCCTATTCTGCGAAGAATAGATACTAGGTGGTGGTGGTAGTGGAACTCTGGCTTCCTTCTTCCCTTAGTTCTTGCAAGATTAATAATCTCTATCAGAGCAGCTTCTTTAGCATCATCGTAATCACTGAGAAGATGGGTGGCTGAGGCACCCATTTTTCCTTCCATGGATGCTTTGTTTGTGCTTAGAATTGGGAGATCCTCTTGGGGCCTGGGTTTTGGTGCTTCTGTTGCTTATGTTTTCATGGCAAGATTCAGTTCCGGGATTCTTATGAAAATAGACACAAAATTGGATTTTTCATTTCTTTCTTTCTTCAATTTATTTCAGTTATATCACTGAAACATTCTATGGATTAATAATATAAATTATGTTTTTGAATCTGATTTTGTTTGAAGTCTCTTGGTTTTGATCCTATTCAATAATTTAAATTTATTGAAAACTAAACCTTCTGCAATTTCAGTTGAACCCATCCAAGGTTTTATAGCTTGCATAGTTGGACATAAGATCAAAGCGACTGCGTGGCAACAAATAGGCTGCCATCGGTGGTGGCCGACGAAAATATCGTTTCTTCTCTTTTGATTTCGATTGTAGAGCGACTGTAGGAAAGGATAAATGTAAGGGAAGAAAGAGTTTATTGAGTGCTGCAGATACAGCCTCATTTTCATACTCCTAAATTAATTAAAGCCATTAGATAAAAGGAAAACCAGGTGGTACGCATCCAGCGATGAGAGGGTAAGTTGGATATGAGAGTTATAGTAGTCTTTTAACATTAATAGATTTTTAAAATAATAAAACGTTCAAGGGGTAGTTTGGTCCACAAAAAAATCACTTTAACACCGTTAAAAATATGGGAACATTTGTCTTTTCTAAAAACTTTTGAGGGCATTTGTCCTTTAGGCATAGTACAGTGGAGACAACTGTTTTTTTCCTTTAAAATTATAAGTCTCGATCGGACGACAAAAGTTTATGTTGACAATGCCATTTAATGAACTCTCATTGGACACAAGTGGATAGTTTTGACATTTAAAATGAGTTGTCACTGTTCAAACATTTATGACTAGGTTAGTTGTCATCCAATTGTCACCTACCTGGATGACTAGTACACTAGATAACCACTAAAATTCGCTTATTATCGTCTCCAATTGCTGGATTCTCCAATCGAGGATCCAATGGGGAGAGGATAATGACTCACTAAAATTTGTGGAAGAAGATAATTTTTTTATTTTATTTGTAGAATCATGAGAGTGAAGAACTTTTCATTTTCAATTTAAATTTAAATAAAAATTATTACATAATTCAAAGTACAAATGAGAAATCGAGAATTAAAAAATCAGTATTTAATTATAAACTAAATACAAAAAATTTGGTCACAAAGGCCACGTCAAAAATTATTTCATATGGAAGGAATCTAATAGTATGTTGGGATCTAGTATAACTATATTACTCATCATCGACTCAAAATTCTAGGAATCTTAATGTCTGATAATATAAAAGGATTGGATGCGAATAACTTTAAAATAGATGTGGATATAAATCAGATTCAGATTCACATTTTGACTATCGATTTACATCTTTTGCCAATATAAGTGTTATTAATAATTGCCTTTTCCCAAAAAATATATTTTACAATCCCTAAACGATGGAGAAAACCCGAAAGACTTGTTCCGTCCTAACAGTTGGGGTCTTGCTTGGGTTGATGTTTGCAGTGCTACTGCATGGCTCTCATGGTGCACGAGTTACTGGCTTTTCTACAACTCCATATCATATTAATGGATCCATAGGTTATCCTGCTATTGGAAGAGATTGTGATCCGAACTCACCATATATTCCTGCCCATCCTCCCCAAAGAGGTTGTGAGAAGATTGAACAAAGCAGAGACAGCCCACCATCAAAGGGAGCTCATGTATAAAGTTTTGAATTATCTATGCAGTGGTTTAATAAATCGTATAAATGATATTAAACCTCAAGGGGTAACTAAGTCGACAAAGAGTTCGATTCCTCTTACTATCTTGGGACTACTCACACGTGTTAAATGCTTTTTCTTTCCTGCTATGAGTGCAAGTGGAATGATTCTCATTCAACCCTAGGATAACCCGGTCCATGTGGTTGCGGAGTCAATATAGGCTCGAGGGATTAGTCAGGCCAAATGTCTGGATGCCCATCCTTAGCAAAAAAAATAAATAAATAAATAAATAAATGATACTTATTTTGAATAAGACATTTCCCCTTATAAAATTTCAGTATTATCTATTAAAATATGTTACCGTGAGAAAATATTAAACAGTAAAAAGTCTTTGTTTTTTTTATTCTATCCCTTTTCAGTACTTCAGGTTAAACAGATTAGATGGTTAAGAATGGTTTGGGCTTTCAGGGTTTTGGGTTTTGCTGTAAATTTACTTTCCCCTTCGGAACTTAGTTGAAAAAATCAATTTTGGAAAATTTCATTCTACCATGGCCACTTGGCATTTTGACTCATAGGTAAGCAGGTACTTACGGTATTGCATGGTGACGGGGTAACCTATGATGCCCTTCTTAAAATATGTTTCCATCATTCTATATATATAGATTCCATTCCAATGGTCCATGGACATGCATCCAAACAAATATATATAGTTTGATTCCAATCTGACGGTATTACGTCCTCAAGATTCATATAATTGGTCACTAGAGATACAAGTTTGTCCATATTTGTGCCCAATTATGGGTTTCTATTTTTCTCCAGTATTATTTTACCACGTGGCAAAATACCATGTAATAGAGCCTGACAATGTGTGTACATACCTTTGTTTATGTCTTTAGTTTTTTTATGAGAACAGTTCAAAGTAAAACGTCTTACTTTCTTTTTTTTGGTGTTGGGGGGGGGGTTTAAATATTTTTCCTTAGTTGGTTTCATTTTGATGAGCGTTTTATTTGAATTTTTTTTTTATTTGAGTGGGTGGTCGGTTCAAGATTTTTTATTGAAATATCAAAATACAGATAAATGCTGCACAAAATTAAAACTTGGGAATCCTTCAACAAATTAATATTCCTTCTTCTTTCAAAATCTTTTTTTTTTTTTTTTTTTTCTCTCTTTCTGTATATCTTTATTTTGTTTAGTGATAGTTGCTAGCTCGTCCATTTTATTAGATGAACACTAACATATCAGATCTAGTTAGATCAACTCTAACATGTCAAAACCGTGGCCAGAGTGATTAAATTAATAAAGCAATGACAGAGTGAAACAAGGCCAAAACTAAATTAAGAGATATTAAAAAAAAGAAAATATCGGGTATCGTATCAGCATTGGGCACTGCCAAAATTGATACATATCGGCCAATAATGCATATTCAATCTAAATACCGAAAACCATGAATAAAAGTATAAAACTAAGGCCTAAACCGACACGCCTAACTGAGCCCACCCAAATAAGACTGAAATTTAACCGGTTGTCCATTAAATGGTTCAGTTTCGGAATATAGTTTTTTAATTAATGCAGGTTTTGGTAATAGATTGGATCAACTAAACGATACGACCGATTAGATCAATTAGCCAAAATATAGGCTAAGAATTGGTTAAGGTCTGATTTGTCAAGACCAAGAACTAATAGACTGATTGATTATTAACCGATTTTGGTCTTAGCTCTGAGGACCGATTATATAATCAATCAATTTTGGATCCAAATCGTCTCCCGCCTGGGTTTGGGCGGGAGATTGGGCAGCCCGGATGGATGGCTGCTATCTGGCACTCGGAGGGATCCGAGCCCTCCAAGTGCCAGTTGGCGGCCATCCATCCGGACCGCCCAATCTCCCGTCCAAACCACAGACGGAAGACGATTTCTTTGCATCAATTTTAGTCCTAATCCTCAAATTGTGCAAGACCGATTAGCACTCGACCGAGCAAACCAGTTTGATATCCCTAATTGCCAGGTCTTGGATCATATTCTACCTTCACTTTTTTCATTCCTTCTTTCCCCATTAAAACCCCCAAAAAGGTCGATAAGTATGGAGCAAAATATAACCCTTTTTTATTTTTATTTTTTTACCATAACTATATTCCCCCAGACTGCTACATCGAGGTTACAATTAAGCTACATCTACAAAGAGAGAGAAAGAATTGTCATTGGCACTTAATTTGGCAAGAGATTTTGCACTAAACCTCTAGTGTCTTGCCTGCACCCATTGCTTGGCCACCTACGGGATTCATTGCAAATTGCAATCTGATTTTGATCTTCCTGAAGAATTTACATGGGCAACTTATATTTTTTGAAAGGGGTGTCAACAAGTCAGTCTGGGTCAAATCGATATTGGGTTTTATAGGACCTGGACAAAACATGTCTATTAAGTGGTCCGGACTGGGTGGACTGCATTGTGTACATTAACTAACAGGCTGGTCCGGTTTTTAGTTGTTATCAAACTTAGTTTATTGGGTTGTTATCGTGCTAGTTCGGACCAGTTCGGGTTGAAAACCCTGTAGAAAATCAGTTAAGGCTATCCAAAAGATGAAGGAGTGAATCTATGGTTTAATATTTGGTCTAAATTAGTCTGATTTGGGCCATTATTGGGTTCAGACTCATCGGTCTATTTTTTTGGGGCCAGTTTTGAGCTAGTTCGGACCAAATCAGGACTGCTAGGATTTGCCATATCTCAACTTGAAATATGTCCGTTAACAGTTCAATCCAAATTAGTTTCAAATTAATTTGGATCGACTCAATTTAGATTATCGGTTCAATCCCAAAATTGACACCCATACTTCCAAAGTCTTTTCAAAGTTTGTAAATTAGGTAGACAATTTTTTTTTTTTTTGTCTTTTGTTGGCTTTTCTTTACCTTATTTTCATTATGATCACTACCCATATGATGAAGTCTAAAAGGGTTCAACACTTCCAAGCATGAAATTTCTAGAAATTAATATATATTTTTTATGGCAAAATAGAAATTAATAATAAGAATTATTAAACAAACAAACCGACAGTTGGTGGAAAATACCAGCTTCTTTTTTTTTTTTTTTTTTTTTTTAAAATATATATTTTAATTGAATCCTGTAGTCAAGATTTGCGCCTCCTTTTGGATACGTGAGATATTATCAACTTAGATTTCTTCCACTATACCGTTTTGGGGTGTCAATGTTGAATGTTATGACTACATTGGTCGAAATTGACATCCGTCTTGATGGATTATTAAACCTACCGGATTTAGACCTGGCCCGATTTAATAACCAGGCAGTAACAGTCGTTGAAGGTTAGTTAATTATTGACAATATTAACAATTATTAAATTATTTCTTATGGAACAAAGAATATGTAAATTAGACTGTGTAATAAGGATTTTGAACTGTGAAAAATAAAAAAATAAAAAAAAATCCTCCTACCCCCTCTCCCCAGTTGCATGCTATATGCCATATGGGCCTGATTAGCATGAGTTATGGACTGTAATCAGCAAATCGAATATAAACTTGTTTATGTGTGGCCAAAGAAATCGATTAATTAAACAGACTAGTCATGATGCGAGATGTTAAATTAGTATAGCCTAACTAGATCCAATTGAACCGATTAATGCATACCATAGTTAGTATTTTCGTGTACGAAAAAAAGTCGGATGCAGATACATATGGGTATTAAACGGAGCCAGATTGTGATACGGGGATCAATAATCCATTTAAAAAAAAAATGTACGGCATTAATATGGTAAGTGTTTTAGACATACTTAATACGGTAGCCTGTAAAAAATTTGGAACAAAAAAAACGGGTATATATTCACTATGCAATGAGCACCTATAGTATTCAATAAATAAAATAATAACTTATAAATAAAATTTATAAATAAAAAAAACTTTCCAATCTATGAAATCCCACACAAAGTATCATCCCATGAACATATATAGTGAAAAAAAAACTAAATTAGTAGTTTAGATTGTGACTCTTTATCTTATATCCCTGAGTAATACATGCTTTGTTCATAGAAAAAAAAAGTCTAAAACCTTAATACCATGCACTAAGTCTAAAACCTAGAAACTCATAACCCTTTTGTGAATAGTTTAGGAATTACAGAGGCTGTTAGCAACATCACAAGGGAGATAGATCATAGGATTTGCAGCTATTGTTGGAGATAAGAGGGATGAAAATCACCTGTAAGAGAGAGATCATCATCAATGATTCAGTTATTCTAATTTCTAATGCAATGTGCAGCTCAAAGGTGTAAATACAATAGATCGCCCACCAATAATATGTAGACACGTGGAATGCCAAAGATCAAGACGCCTGTCCCAATCAATACGCTACAGCAGATATCAATAGGATCGCTCTATTTACTGACACCTAGATAGAGTCATCGATCCATAACTACATCATGACCTTCCGCACGCAAGTATGTATTCGTACTGATAGCCACTACATCCTATAGTGGAGTTCGCATAACCAATCACGATGCCCACCATCATCGTACAATTCACCGTCAGATTCACATCAGACGGGTAGGATTTAACAAGTCATTCACATAACTACCCACGTTATCTAATGACCTATAACCACTCTGATCGGTTATCAAAGAATCTATAAAGAGCAGGCTCAACCTTTGAGTAAGGTAAGTTCAATTCTCTGGGTAATCATTGATAGACCTAGACCCTACCCCATTTTCTAAGAGATGTCCATCCTAGGGGCATCTCATTCTGCTATATCTAATGATTAACTTAAGCATCAGAGTGGCCATAGGACTACAAAGTCCGTCCCTTCTATGTCCTATTTTCTCTTATTTCAACGTTCTTCACAAATCATTTGTTATGCGAGTTATCGACTGATCATTAAAGGTCAGTTTGTCATGCTTTAAAATTCATAAGTCGCTATCCAACACTAGCGAGATGGCTAAAACTCTTCATCCAGTTCTTAGCATCAATAGATTGGCGCCGTCTGTGGGAAATGTCTAAGCTTTGTCTAGAAAATGGTTACTCTTCGAAGCAAAAATGTCTCTGTTGCACATGAAGTAAATCAAGGAGAAAGGCCAAATCAACTACCAAATGTAGTTCAATTGCGGTGGCCGCCCCCGGGGGGGGGGGCCCCCCCCCCCCCTGTAGTGGAAGCATAAATGCAACTCTTCAACAACCAATTGGAAGAAATCGAACAGATGATCATGCTTGTTGGAGCAAACCCTACCAATCAGGTCCTGACGTATTGAAAAAAGAAAAATCAGTCTCCTATGCGAGGAATAGGGAGGATTCACGACTTTCCACCATGCTCTCATCATGAGCGAGGCATTCCAGAGTCGTCCTCTAGCAGTTCAACCAAACAGTCAAAGTTTAACCGAGTTTGGGTTCATGATAGGATCGAACGTTCAGTCCATGATAGGCTTGGAGGAGAGCTGCTAACCCGACCAGTTTGTGAAAGACTCAACAAATGAGTCATTTCACATCATTTAATCAGTTCACATTCCATTTATGCCAGTGTTCAAGCATGTCTAGATGCAGCAAGATCCGCCAGAGCAACGGCCGATCAACTTGAAGAAACAACTGAACAACTCATTGCAGAATGAGTTGCTGCAGCCCAAGCTAGAGAGGAGGCTGCAATGAGGAATGTAGCAGTAGCAAATGCTACACCCGTAGGATTTCTTCTTATGGTGCCGTAGGTCATTCGGGTAGCACCTATCATTCCACCGGTACAAGTCGTTCTGAGTAACCAAACACATCAAGTTATTCAAACTGTTCCAGTGAATTTCCAACAGCAAGTCCCACAAGCACAACTGCAAACTGATCCTCAAACAAAAGCCCTGGCAGAGATGATCAAGGGACTTCAATCCCGACTTGCAGAGGTCGAAAAATGTAGAACTTACTCGGCTAGTCATAAGAAAGTATATAATGCTGACATAGCACTATCACCCGAACTGATGAAAGTTCCACTCCCAAAACATTTCACTCTACTCGAGTTAAACATGTACAATGGGACCACAGATCCAGAAGCCCACCTAGATCACTTTTCCAATAAAATGCTTCTTCACAATTATCCTGATGCAATTTTATGTCAAGCATTTCCATTAACTTTGCAAGGCCTAGGAAGACTTTGGTTTAATAACCTACCACCTCATTCCATTCATAGTTTTAACCAACTTGGAGATCTGTTTTTTGAACATTTTCTAACCCAATTCGGTCCACTCAAGACCACTGTGAATTTACTAAATGTAAAGCAAAAACGTGAAAAAACTCTTTGGAGTTTTCTTAATTGGTTCAACCTTGAAGCCCTTGGTATAAGGGGTGTGAAGAGGTTACTATATCTGATGAAGAAGTCAATGAGCCTTACCCAGTGTAGCAACTGATATTATAGAGAAGATGGACGATTTTGGTGAGTAGAGACCTATTTTGATCATGTCTGCCGGTGGTTGGAGACCGTCGGTGCCTAGAGTTGGAATCATTGGGGGTGATAAGGGTTACGGATATGGTGCTGGGTCTCTGGGGAATACCAATGCAATTGTATTGTCGGATAGGGAGGTGATTGTTCCTCCAAATGGGGATCTAGAAATTAGACGATTTGACATGCAGTCGAGGTTGGGATCTCTCATGAGTCAACAACCAGTTCTGACAATGAGGGGTGCTGGAACAGACGGTGAGAGTGGTGATGATCAGTCTGCTCTAATATTTACTGCAGGAATGAATGGTGTACCTAGTGATCAATCTAAAGTTGGGAGATCTCGACGGGTATGATTTACTGATCTTGCTTCGCAAGGAGATGTTGATCGGGTTGCTCATCTCATTGCCGATGGTCCTGTTGGAGACTCGGGGAGAAACTCTGTGCGAGCTTCTACGTCTGTTAGGATTTCTTCTGAAAATCCAAAGGAGTCTCATGCACTAGCTGGTCAAAGTTTTGGGTCTGCAATGGCTATGGTGAATGCTGGGTTGCTAGATTTGGGAGTCGATGGTTGTTGATCCAGTGTCGTTTTCCAGTGGTGTTGAAAGGTCAAGGCAGAGTGGTGGGTTGCGACTGGGTGGTATGAATCCTATATCGCATGTGACTGACTAGCAATCTGGGAATCAGGTTGGCAGAGGGTATTCTCAGATGCCGATACCGGAGATGGTGAGTGCACTAAATGTTGTCCAGACTGCCGAAGTCGCAAATCTTGGAAAGTTCTTAGGCTTTCCTTCTTTGGAGGCTGAGGTCCCTATTGTTGGTAATAAATCTTCTGCTCATCTCGATAGGCTTAACCAAATTGGACATGCAGATCTTGGAAAGTTCTTAGGCTTTCCTTCTCAGGAGGCTGATGTCATTATTGTTGGTAATAAACCTCCTGCGCATCATGAGGTCAAACAAATTGGGAATATTTAGGAACTGTAATGGCAGGAAACAGTTACACTAGTCGGCCCATGAGAAAGCAAAGTTCTCTACTCAGGGTGCACCTACTCTGATGAATGCACAGGGTAATTGTGGTGGTACTATGGAAGGTGGTTCCGGGCAAGGGGTTGGTGGTATGAGGTTTGAACAGGGAGGAGCTGCGGGAAAGAAATCTTTTGCAGCAGTGCTTTTAGGGATACCTAATTTAAATGCTCTTCTAGAGCCTATCACTGAGGGTGGTATTACCCGGGTGGTGATTCTAGAGGTTATGTATGAGAGACAGATGGAAAAGTATAACCTTGCAGTGATTGGCCGAGTATTTACCAAGGAACTTAGGCTTAGTGAGATCTCTCGAATTTTGACTGAGCAATGGAGACAGTCAAATAGATTTGAGATGACGGCATTGGGTAAGGGCTACCTTCTGTTTCGATTCTTTTCTAAGGAGTCGTTGCTAGCAGTGTGGAACAAGGGGGGAACGAAAATTAATGGGCAGCTGCTTCGTTTGCAGAGGTGGGAGCCGAACTTTGATGTAAATAAGGTTTGTGTTCCTTGACATATACAATGGGTGAGGCTACCTGGATTGGGTGTTGAACTATGGGATGAGGATATTATCTTCTCCATAGGTAAGGCTCTTGGCAAACCTGTTCGGTTGGATCGTAATACCCAGTTAAATTTTTTTGCTATATTTGCCAAATTTAGTGTTGATATAGAATATGGAGGTCCTCGACCAGAAGAGGTGATGGTTGAATGTTGTTGCAATGGCCAACGAAGCTTCTTTAAACAAGCTATTGAATATGAGGAACCTATGTTGAGATGCAACATTTGTGGTGTTTTTGGGCATAGCCCAGATAGGTGTTATTCGAACTGGTGAGAGGGTGCTACTGCTGGAGCTAAGAGTCAGCCTGAAATGAGCTAGCAAGAGGGTGATAAGGAGACGGGTCAGGCCAGCCCGAGAAATGTTGCTAACTCAAACATGGGCCGGTGGACAGATGTTGAGGACGATGACGACCTTGATGAGGTGGAAGAGGATGAGGTGCGTTATCCTGCTATCGCTATGGCTGGTGAAGTTGAACTTCTTCTAAGTCGTGATAAGGCTGGAGAGGGAAATCGAACGTCTCATTCTAAGGGACAGTCTGGTAATGTTGTGGACATGGATCTCAACAAATTTCCTATAGACACAGATGACCGTGAGGGTGACCAAAGGAATGATGTTTCTGATCTTGGAACAAGTATAGGGAATGATGGGGCTGTGGTGGTTACTTCCTCTTCGGGAAGGGTAGAAATTATTTTTGAGGATGTTGTAGCCATGGAGGAGAACGTGTCTCTACAAGGAGGTGAATTTTCTCCAATAGGTAAAAAAACATTTGGGTCAGAATGCAGGTAGGGGGAAGAAACAGGTGGAGAACCCGAGTGTTGTTGATGCTTGGCAATCCAGATTGGAGACTCTTCGTCAGAAAAATAAGAACTTTCTGAAAGTTCTTTTCTGGAACATTAGGGGTATCTTGAGCCCAAAATCGAAAAGAATTCTGAAGAATTTGTTGTGTGATTAGCAGCATGACATCTTGGGTATAGATGAGCCGATGATTGATCCTGTAAAATTCCCAGCTTTACTTCTTGATAGGAAGGGGTATGCAACTGATCTTACTGTTAATGATAAACCAAGAAAATCCCAAATTTGTGGGTATTCTGGAAGAAAAGTGTGCCAAAACCATCTGTGGTTCGAGTATCCGATCAACAGATTACTGTGGAAGTGGTTATTTATGGTATTCGAAACCTTGTTTCTTTTGTGCATGCTAATAATAGAAAAATTCCACATCAGGAATTATGGACTGACTTGGTGCAGGTTGGGGTGAGGGGAATCCCCTGGCTGGTGGTGGGGGATTTTAATTGCTATCGGTGCGCATGAAAAAACTGGTCCTGGCCAATTTGTTGTAGCTGTGGCGGAAGAATTTGAAGCTTTTCTAGATTCTGCCAACCTTGTGGCTCGTCTTGTGACTAGAC
The DNA here is from genome assembly GCA_028583415.1 of Protea cynaroides. Taxonomy (NCBI): domain Eukaryota; kingdom Viridiplantae; phylum Streptophyta; class Magnoliopsida; order Proteales; family Proteaceae; genus Protea; species Protea cynaroides. The sequence goes on along the minus strand of CM053271.1, from coordinate 45,960,157 downwards.
CCAAGTTCACGTGGACTAATAATCAGGTGGTGGGAAGGGTTAATGCAGTTTTGGATCGGGGTTTTGGCAATAATGAATGGTTTACTAGCTATGATCAGGGTTTCCAGAGAGTTCTTTCGCGAAATGGTTCTGATCATGTAGTCATTGTTGTGGGGTGCTCTATGGTTCCCAAGCCACATAATGTTCTATTCAGAGTTCAACGGTTCTAGATGGACCATCCGGAGTTCAGGGTTATGTTGTCAGAGGTTTGGCAGAACCAGGTTAGGGGTTCCCCATATTTCACCATTCTTGCAAAAATAAAAGCCCTTAAGGTTGGTTGAGATGTTGGGCTAAGGCTACTTTTCCCCAGATTGATAGGAAGGTTCTGCTTACAAAGGTAGCTCTAGAAGATATTCAAGAGATTATGGATGTTGTGGGTTGTAATGATTTGTTGAAAGATCAAGAGATTGAGGCTTCCCGTGAGTACGATGAGGCTTGTGTTTTGCAGGAGGTTCTA
>CM053271.1:45913015-45959161 GCA_028583415.1 Protea cynaroides | reverse complement strand
AAAAGGGTAGAGTGAACTGGTTGCGATGGGGATCAGAATTCCAGGTTCTTCCATGCTTTTGTTAAGGCTAGGAGAAATAAAAGTCTGATTCGGGTGCTATGTCATGAGGATGATGAGGTGATTGAGGACCAAGAAGATATCAAAAACTATGTAATCAATTTTTATGAAAATTTCCATTGGAATTATGGAAGCTTACAGACCTTTGATTCCCTCGATGTTATTCCAACACTGGTAACATTGGAGGAAAATATGCTGATGGATATGATGCCTTCATATGATGAAATTAAGTCCATGATTTTTGCTATGGATCAGAACAGCTCTCCTGGCCAAGATGGTTTTTCGGGTATGTTCTTGTCTTTATTGGGATATTGTGGGTCCGGATGTCTGTGCTGCCACTCGTCTTTAATCATGGTATGATGAATGGGGTGAACTATAATTTTATATCTTTGATTCTGAAAAAAGAGAGGGTTGTATACCTCTCTGATTTTAGACCTATATGTGTGAGGAACTTCCTATATGAGATTGTTCCAAAATTATTATCAACCAGGTTGGGGAGCTTTATGGAAAAGCTTGTTTCGATGGAACATGGAGCCTTCATTCAAGGAAGAGTCATTCATGACAACATTGGTTTGGCTTTGGAGCTAGTTACTGTAATCTGTAGGAAAACGAAGAAAATGAATGTGGCTCTCAAACTTGACATTCATAAAACATATGATACCATCCAGTGGGGTTTCTTGTTCAAGGTTTTGTTGAAATTTGGTTTCTCCCAAGTTTTTGTAAATATAATTAAATCCCTCTTGAAGTTGGCCAGGTTATCTGTTATGGTGAGTGGTGGCCCTATGGGTTTTATTGGTGCGGAACGAGGTCTCCAACAGGGGGACCCTCTATCTCCCCTCTTGTTTGTGTTGGCAGAGGAAGTGCTGTGTAGGGGGCTGCATAAATTGGTCTCATCTGGAGATATTGTGCCTGTGTTTAAGGGAAGAGGTGTGGTGTCCCCAACTCACCTTTTTTTCGCTGATGATTTATTTCTCTTCATGAAGGCTAGCTTAAGAGCGTGTAGGAATGTGAGGGATCTTCTGGCAGATTATGATGTTGTCAGTGGCCAGCGAGTTAGTCCCCCAAAAAGTAAGATTTTTTTCTCTCATGATGTGACCAATAGGAGACGTCAGATTATGTTAAATTGCTTGCAGTTTTCCCAAGGATCTTTTCCCACAACTTATTTGGGGGTTGCTTTGTTCCATGGGAGAATTTGCAGGGATGTTTTTAATCCAGTTATGGACAGTTCAGGAAAAAATTCTCAGCTTGGAAGGGCAGACTTTTGTCTTTTGCTGGCACGGCGGAACTGATTCATTCAGTGCTTAGGTTTTTTGCATTTTTTCTGTGTTTATAAATGACCTAGATCCCTTATTAAGACAGCTGAGTGCCTTATGAGGAATTTTATTTGGAGCGATCCTAGTAAGAAGAAGAGTGTTGTCGTGCAATGGGACGCTCTTTGTGCTCCGAAAAGGGAGGGTGGCCTTGGTATTAGGAAGCTGGGCTTATTAAATGACGCATTGTTATGCAAATTGGCGTGGAAGGTTAAAACTAATGATTCTCCATATGCGTATTTTGTTAGAGGTCATTATTTTACTAGGGAAGTTTTGGTAAGAAACCTTCAATGCTCATCCCCGGTGTGGCGTAGTGTGAGGAAGGTGTGGGATTGGACTTCCAAGCATACTCGTTGGGTGGTGGGAGATGGAAAAAAAATAAATGTTTGGATGGATCAGTAGGTGGGTGATACACCTTGGTCGGATTTGCTTGGAGTAGGTGTGAGAGTCATGCTTGGAAAGGATTGTTAGCTTGCTCGCTTCATTCATAATGGGCACTGGCATTGGCCACAGGTAAGCTCAGTGGTGCTTCATGGATTGTTTGATAATACTTGCTCTATTCTATTAAGGATCGGACAGCAAGACAAAATTGTGTGGACTGGTGAGGTTTCTGGTAGATTCACTGTAAAATCTACTTGGAACCTTCTTCGGGAATAAAAAACTACTCCTGGTTGGGCAGCTGCTATTTGGCGCAAGGACTTGACTCCTAGCACTTTAGACTTTGCTTGGAGATGGTGTATGAGTAGACTCCGTACTGATGATGCAGTTATGAAGAAAGGAGTTCCTCTCGTGTCTCGGTGTAGCTTGTGTAAATCAGCTGTTGAGATTACAGATCATATACTCTGTCATTGTATAGTGGTAATCTCGGTTTGGGAGGAGGTGGGCAGAAGCTTCAATTTTTTGATACCTAGGTTTGCTACTTGTGGCAAAATGATGGATTGGTGGCTGAGGAAGATGAGGGTGGTTGATTACCATGGCTTATGTACCGGTGGTTTCTTTGTTACTCTAAAAAACCTGTGGCGCTCAAGAAATGAAGGTGTTTACAGGAATGCCAGTGCATCCAAGGAATCTATATGGCAGAGGATTATGTTTGGTTGTAGGGAGCTTTCGGTTAGGGAGCCTTTTTGTAAGAATCGTGTTCTAGAACCGGGTCTAATCCATGGTTATATATGATGACAGGTCTCCCAATCATAACCGGACCGGAGGGCGAAGCTAGGTGACGAGCCACTCAAATTTCAGGTAAGAAAAATTGTAAAAAATGCCTAAAATCTCATACCGGTCTCACTATACCGGTTGCAGTATGCAACCGGTACTGCAACCGGTATGTGCCACTGGTATGGGCATAAAATGCCTAAAATTTTATACCGGTCTCACTATACCGGTTGCAGTATAGTGCAACCGGTATGTGCCACCGGTATGGGTATACCGGTTGGACTATACCAGTTTGAGTGAATCTGTGGCACTCAGACCGGTATGTGCGACCGGGCATGCCTGTTCCGACCGGAGACGGACTCCAGGTGAGCCTTTCTCGAATGGAAACTTGGAAAGTTACCAACTGAGGGAAAAGCTTTCCATGGATGGCCTCCCTCTATTAATAGAGAAGGAGACACTCCATTGCTCCTTCTCAAAAACTCTAGCCGTCTGGAGAAGAGCTGAGAAGGAGCAAGGAGGTGGAAGCCGGCCAGGAAGGAAGAGCACGCCGCCAACCGACAAACACCGCCGGTAAGTGCTCTATACTGTTAGTAATGTTAGGATGTCGGATCAGAGCCGCGAAGCAGCGCAACGATCCAAAAAGCCTAGGATTTCCATTAGTTTCTCATTCGAATCTAACCTAGAATTGAAACGACATTCTAGTCGAAATCAAAAGACAAACACAGTATTTGAACCTTATAATGGGTTAGGAGAAACCCTAGAAAACTTAACCGATGCCAACAAGGAAGGGAGATCCGAGATCTTGCTCTCGGATCCAGACCACGGACTATACCGGTGGGACACAAGGTCAGGCGGTATGGGCCTGCGGTGTATACCGGAGGCACATACCGGTCTCACCTATGTGCAACTGGTATAGTGCAACCGGTATACATACTGGTGGCACATACCGGTCTCACTATACTGAGACCGGTACCTGCGATCGGTATGTCTCCCGAGACTGGTTTGCTTAGCCAAACCTGGTTCTGACCTTTGAAACTTTAATAAATGGATTCTAACATAAAGATGTGAATATGTAGGACCTGTAGACAACGTGAGTAAGCTCTCTGACGCAGAACGGGATCATTATCACGCGTCAGGTAAGGAACAAGACCCCAAACCTAAATAACTAATTAACAGTAAACTTTTGTGATATAATTTTGTATATGGAAATATATATATATTGCTTGATGTCTGTGCATCTCACATGCCATGTAGTTGTTTCTTTTATCTTATTATAATCATGCATTTCATATGCTAGGATTGTTGTATGTTTAGGCATTTGTATGTTTTCGTTAGTGTGTGGAATGTGAAGAGGAGTGTGCCCTGGATATATCCACAGCTAATACTTTTCTCGTATCGCCTTGACCTTAGCAAACTCAGTGCGAATAGGGTATCAGGGAGAGGACGTGGGATTGTGATTCTTCCTGCCCACCAGACTCGAGCCCTATCTCTATGTCGTAGGGGGGTTGTGCTGGGGTAGGGTCATATAGCCTTCACTTTAGCAGACTTGGTGCGAATAGGGTATCAGGGGAAGGACATGGGATTGTGGTTCTTCCTGCCCGCTAGACTCGAGCCCTATCTCTATGTCGCAGGGAGCCATGCTGGGTTAGGGCCATTGATACTGTAATTGACATCTAGGACTGGTTAGAAACGAAATCCACTTGCAAGCCCTTGCCAATAGGGGTTTAGGTATTGGTACGATATGGGGTATCAGGGGGAGGACGTGGGATTGTGGTTCTTCCTGCCCGCCAGACTCGAGTCCTATCTCCATACCGGAGTGAGTGATGTGGGGCAACAACAGTAGTGTGATAGGTGCCGGACTGTTGGGTGTGCTCACACTCTCGTGCATGGAGGTGCGGTGGCTGGCAAACCTTACCATAGCATATTTGCAAGTTATACCTGACCCAAATTGTAATGTTATCTCATGCATATTGTACTGTTGCATTGGTCTTGTACTTACTGAGCTATGTTGTGAGCTCACCTGGATATATGTTCTTTTTTTCAGATTTGGATGCAGGGTACACCGTTGATGACTTCGTGGCTACTCCAGGATACGATACTGCAGCTGCCATTGATACCCAGGCAGTGGAGGACGAGCATGATGCGTCATGCGAGTGCTCGTTCTGTGTCTTCTCGCAGTGATTTGGTTATTTTCTGTTAAAGCATTGTAATAAATATTATTTAATTTTGATGGATGATGGAATAAATTGGATATTTATTTAAATTACAATTTAGATTTTGGCTCATTTATTTATTTTCGCTGCTATGTATTATATCTCTGATTTAGTTAGACTGCTTAGGAATGATTGGTTGACACGGTCTATTGAGATCCTAGTGTGAACCGTGGCTTAGAGCCGGTTCACTCACACTTCTGGTTCAGTCAGAATTGGGGTGTGACAACTTGGTATCAGAGCCTTAGGCTCTATCCAGCTAATCATTCTGCATCTAACTGTGTCCAATGAGCTAAGTAAGGAAAATTAAAAACTTTAATAAGAACATACCATAAGCTTGTTTGATGCGTGAGACTTAAGAAAGATGCATAATATACTAACAATGAAAGAGAAATTATAAGCACTGATGACTAGGGAGAAAAAATCAAATAAACATGTAATAACATGAACAAAAAGGAAAAACATAAAGTGTGCGACAGGGTACAGTCCACAGGTCGGACAGTTACCTTGTTATCAAAATAAACTGTATATAAGAGAAAGAGATAATGTTTGGGCCTGCACCCATAAATGTGTTACTAAAAACCATAGAAAATGTAAACAACGTACCGATGGATGGTAATACAACTGCCGAGAGACAGCCACAGCAAGCAACGCAACATACAACTTTCCCTCAGCAGTTTTCAGGAATGCCCATCCCTAACCAGGGCCAGGGTGAATATCAGAGTCCATATCAGGGTGCATACTATGGTGGGAATCAGGGAATAAATCAGAGTGGCTACTCTTACCAGCCACAATGGTATGTTCAGACAGTGTATGGACAAGCACCACATGGACAAGTCCCATATGGACAGAATAGTCTTTCCAGAGCGGTGGATGGGTTTTTTAAAGCTAAAGCCACCAACTTTTACAGGGAAGTCAGGGACAACAGTGTGGCCAGCACAGTGGATAGCTGAAATGGAGAAAAACTTTTGGCTACTGGATTGTCAAGATGGGGACAAAGTATTATATGCCACCCACATGTTGAAGGAAGAGGCCAATGGGTGGTGGAACTCTACCAAGTTGTATCTGGAAACAAAGCACCAGATCATCACTTGGCCCATATTCAAGGAAGCCTTCTTTGACAAGTACTTCCCCAGGAGTTTTCATGATCAGATGGAAAGAGAATATCTTAACCTGCAACAGTCACAGATGACAGTAGAAGCCTATCAGTAGAGGTATGAGGAGTTATTCTTCTTTGCTCCAACCAGTATGTAGGAGGAAGAAACAAAGGCTCGTCGTTTTACTATGGGACTTCAGGGTGCTATCCGAGAACACGTGCTGGGTCGAGGGTTGAACATCTATAATGAAGTTGTACAGGTGGCTCGAGTCATCGAGTCAAGTCAGAGAGAAAGTTTCATAGCACAAAGTAGGGGTCTAAAGAGGCCTAATCCTGAGATCCAAGGCGAAAGAAACAACATGCCATACCGTCCGTTCAGGCCACCAACTAGCACAGTGCCTCCCAAACCGACTCTTGCAATGCCACCACAGGCAATGGGGCCAAACCCTAATGTAAAGTGCTACAATTGCCAACAGGTGGGACATTATGCCAGAACATGTCCACAACCACAGTGGGAACAACAGCAAGGCAAGGTGTATGCTGCTACAACAGAAGAGGCAGCCGCATCACCAGATGTGGTTACAAGTATGATTTTATACTTGTTCCTTAACTGTTGCATTAATTGTTTATGCATTTGAAACTAAGGGAGAATTTGAACAAAAACCTCAGGTACAGTAAATATAGCAGGGGTACCCGCAAGAGTCCTGTTTGACTCCGGGGCCACCCATTCTTTTGTATCCGTGTCATTCGAAAAAGGACTAGGTCAACCCATCAAGACTCTACAACCAAATCTGTTAGTTCGGTCTCCCATGGGAATGGAGGTGGTATTAGCAAAATATTATGGTCCTTGTCCAGTGCATATTGAAGGACGAGCATTGGAAGCCAATCTAGTCCAGCTATAGATGTCAGATTTTGATGTTATTCTGGGAATGGACTGGTTATCTAACCATTCGGCGAACCTGCTATGTGCCGAGAAGAAGTTGATATTCAAAGAAAATGAAGGGACTGAGTTTAACTTTAAAGGGGCTAAGTTGCCCAGGAAGAGAAAGCTCATACTCTCAGCCTTAAAAGCAAAGAAGTGCTTAGAGAAAGGGGGAGTAGGATACCTTGTATCAGTGGTGGATGTGACCGCTGACTTGCCAAAAATAGAGGACATCAAAGTAGTATGGGAATTTCCTGATGTATTTCTAGAAGACCTACCCGGGTTGCTACCAGACAGGGCTACTGAGTTTGTAATAGACCTACTGCCAGGGGTGGCACCGGTGTCTAAAGCACCGTACAGGATGGCTCCTACCGAGTTGAAAGAATTAAAAACTCAGCTGCAAGAACTGCAAGACAAGGGGTTTATAAGGCCTAGTATCTCACCCTGGGGAGCACCTGTGCTCTTCGTCAAGAAAAAGGATGGTAGCGTATGTCTATGTATGGACTACCGAGAATTAAACAAACTCACTATTAAGAACATGTACCCCCTACCAAGAATAGATGATTTGTTTGACCAATTACAAGGTTCGAGTGTATTCTCGAAGATTGATCTAAGGTCTGGGTATCATCAACTCAAGATTAAGGAAGCAGACATCCCCAAGACAACTTTCAGGACGCGTTATGGACATTATGAGTTCCTTGTGATGTCCTTTGGGTTGACTAATGCACCTGCATCATTCATGGAGCTAATGAACCGAGTATTCCATGACATGTTGGATACGTCGGTTATCGTGTTCATTGATGATATTTTAGTATACTCCAAGGACCAGGAGACACATGCAGTGCATCTAAGAGCAGCATTACAAAGATTGAGAAGAGAAAAGCTATATGCAAAATTCAAGAAATGTGAATTTTGGTTAAAGGAAGTGGCCTTCCTTGGTCACGTGGTATCTGCTGAAGGAATCAAGGTAGACCCCAGTAAAATTTCAGCCATAGTAGGATGAGAGGCGCCGAAGACAGTTGCTGAAATTCATAGTTTCCTGGGCTTAGCTGGATACTACAGAAGGTTTGTGGAGAATTATTCCAAGATTGTTGTTCCACTCACCAGATTGACCAAAAAGGGGGAGAAGTTCATATGGACCGATGAATGTGAGAAATGCTTCCAAACGTTGAAGTCAAGACTGGTATCAGCACCTATATTGACTATTCCAGCTCCAGACCATCCATTTACACTATATACAGATGCTTCAGGTATGGGACTGGGTTGTGTGCTGATGCAAGGAGAGCAGATGATAACCTATGCCTCAAGACAGCTGAAAGAGCATGAGAAGAACTACCCTACACATGACCTAGAATTGGCAGCGGTCATTCATGCTATCAAGACTTGGAGGCACTACCTGTATGGCGAGAAATTTCAGATTAAGTCTGACCACAAAAGCCTGACATATCTGTTCACCCAGAAAGACTTGAACATGAGACAGAGGAGGTGGCTTGAATTACTCAAGGACTACGACTGTGACATTCAGTATCACCCTGGTAAAGCTAACATTGTAGCTGATGCACTGAGCAGGAAATAGGCATCGAACCCTGAAGCAGGACTAAGTACAAATGCAGCGTTGTGCGCTACTGTTTCTGGCTCATCAGAGGATGAAGAACAACTCCTAATAAAGTCAGCAGATGATCCTACTGAGCAAGGGTTGATACACCAGTTTACCTTAATGTTTTTCACATTGAAGATTGTGCCCGATCTGAAGGAAGAAATAAAGGCAGCAATCCTACAGGACCCATACCTCAGGATAGTTCATGAGGATTTGGAAAAGGGTCGAGCCAATCCTGATTTTACCTTAGATGCAGACAAGGTACTCAGATACCGTGGGCGGTTGTGCATACCTGAGGATGAAGATCTGGAAATCCGAAATCGGATTATGTTGGAAGCTCACTCCACCCCATATTCAGTACACCCTGGAAGCACTAAAATGTACCATGACTTAAAAAGGTTGTACTAGTGGAGGGGTATGAAAGCTGATGTGGCCCGACATGTATTTCAATGTTTAAACTGTCAGCAAGTCAAAGCAGAAAGACAGAGGCCTGTAGGATTACTACAACCATTACCTGAGCCAGAATGGAAATGGGATTGTATAACCATGGATTTCGTCACTAGCCTACCTATGACTCCGAGGTCGATGAACGCAGTATGGGTAATTGTAGATCGCCTCACCAAGACAGCCAGATTTATCCCTGTCAGACCACAATATACTATGGACAGGTTGGCAAGGTTATACGTGGACAATATAGTCAGGCTCCACGGGGTTCCAGAGAGTATTGTGTCTGACCGAGATCCACGCTTCACATCTAAGTTCTGGGAAGGACTACAGAAGGCAATGGGGACGAAGCTAAAGTTTAGCATAGCTTTCCACCCTCAAATTGATGGTCAGTCGGAGAGGACCATTCAGATCCTAGAAGACATGCTTCGGGCATGTGCTATCGACTTCAAGGGGGCTTGGGATGAGAAGCTATCACTCATTGAGTTTGCCTACAACAACAGCTACCAGTCTACGATCCAGATGGCCCCATACGAGGCCTTGTATGGCAAGAAATGTCGTACACCTTTATTATGGGACGAAGTTGGAGAAAGACGGATCGTAGGACCAAAATTTGTGGAAGAAACCTGCAAGGCAGTAGACCTAATCAAGAACCGAGTAAAGACAGCCTAGGTGCGTCAGAAGCACTATGCTGATAACAGACGACGGGACCTTGAATACATGGTTGGTGACAAAGTGTTCTTGAAGGTGTCACCAGTAAGAGGCCTGAAGCGGTTCGGCAGAAAATGAAACTTGTGTCCTAGATATGTGGGACCATACAAAATTCTGTCCCGACGCGGCAAAGTAGCCTATCAACTTGCATTGCCACCAGCGATGTCTAGTGTCCATGACGCCTTCCACGTGTCCTTACTAAAGAAGTACGTGAGAGACCCTTCGCACATTCTTGTTGCAGACCCCCCGGAGTGGACAGAAGACTTAACCTTCGAGGTGGTGCCAATCCAGCTCATTAGTAAAAAAGTACAACAGCTTCGAAGGTGAGCTATCCACTATGTCAAGGTAGTTCGAAAAAGTCAGGACGTAGAAGAAATTACTTGGGAAGAGGAGGATGCCATGCGACAAGAATACCCCCATCTTTTCGACTCTGAAGGTACGTACAATTTCGAGGACGAAATTTCTTTTAAGGGTGGGGGAATTGTGAGACCTACATGTAAATTTCGGGGACGAAATTTCTTTTAAGGGTGGTAGAGTTGTAAGAACCGTGTTCTAGAACCGGGTCTAATCCATGGTTATATATGATGACAGGTCTCCCAATCATAACCGGACCGGAGGGCGAAGTCGGGTGACGAGCCACTCAAATTTCAGGTAAGAAAAATTGTAAAAAATGCCTAAAATCTCATATTGGTCTCACTATACCGGTTGCAGTATAGTGCAACCGGTATGTGCCACCGGTATGGGCATAAAATGCCTAAAATTTCATACCGGTTTCACTATACCGGTTGCAGTATAGTGCAACCGGTATGTGCCACCGGTATGGGTATACCAGTTGGATTATACCGGTTTGAGTGAATCTGTGGCACTCAGACCGGTATGTGCGACCGGTATGCCTGTTTCCGACTGGAGACAGACTCTAGTGAGCCTTTCTCTCAGAATGGAAACTTGGAAAGTTTCTAACTGAGGGAAAAGCTTTCCATGGATGGCCTCCCTCTATTAATAGAGAAGGAGACACTCCATTGCTCCTTCTCAAAAACTCTAGCCGTCTGGAGAAGAGCTGAGAAGGAGCAAGGAGGTGGAAGCCGCCCAGGAAGGAAGAGCACGCCGCCAACCGAAAAATACCGCCGGTAAGTGCTCTATACTGTTAGTAATGTTAGGATGTCGGATCGGAGCCGCGAAGCGGCGCAGCGATCCAAAAAGCTTAGGATTTCCATTAGTTTCTCATTCGAATCTAACCTAGATTTGAAACGGCATTCTAGTCGAAATCAAAAGACCAACATAGTATTTGAACCTTAGAATGGGTTAGGAGAAACCCTAGAAAACTTAACCGATGCCAACAAGAAAGGGAGATCCGAGATCTTGCTCTCGGATCCAGACCACGGACTATACCGGTGGGACACAAGGTCAGGCGGTATGGGCCTGCGGTGTATACCGGAGGCACATACCGGTCTCACCTATGTGCAACCGGTCTAGTGCAACCGGTATACATACCGGTGGCACATACCGGTCTCAGTGAGACCGGTACCTGCAACCGGTATGTCTCCCGAGACTGGTTTGCTTGGCCAAACCTGATTCTGACCTTTGAAACTTTAATAAATGGATTCTAACATAAAGATGTGAATATGTAGGACCTGTAGACAACGTGAGTAAGCTCTCTGACGCAGAACGGGATCATTATCACGCATCAGGTAAGGTACAAGACCCCAAACCTAATAACTAATTAACAGTAAACTTTTGTGATATAATTTTGTATATGGAAATATATATATTGCTTGATGTCTGTGCATCTCACATGCCATGTAGTTGTTTCTTTTATCTTATTATAATCATGCATTTCATATGCTAGGATTGTTGTATGTTTAGGCATGTGTATGTTTTCGTTAGTGTGTGGAATGTGAATGGGGGTGTGCCCTGGATATATCCACAGCTAACACTTTTCTCGTATCACCTTTACCTTAGGAAACTCAGTGTGAATAGGGTATCAGGGAGAGGACGTGGGACTGTAGTTCTTCCTACCCACCAGACTCGAGCCCTATCTCTATGTCATAGGGGGTTGTGCTGGGGTAGGGTCATATAGCCTTCACTTTAGCAGACTTGGTGCGAATAGGGTATCAGGGGGAGGACGTGGGATTGTGGTTCTTCCTGCCCACCAGACTCGAGCCCTATCTCTATATCGCAGGGAGCCGTGCTGGGGTAGGGCCATTGATACTATAATTGACATCTAGGACTGGTTAGAAACGAAACCCACTTGCAAGCCCTTGCCAATAGGGGTTTAGGTATTGGTACGATATGGGGTATCATGGGGAGGACGTGGGATTGTGGTTCTTCCTGCCCCCCAGACTCGAGTCCTATCTCCATACCGGAGTGAGTGATGTGGGGCAACAATAGTAGTGTGGTAGGTGCCTGACTGTTGGGTGTGCTCACACTCTCGTGCATGGAGGTGCGGTGGCCGCCAAACCTTACCATAACATATTTGTAAGTTATACCTGGCCCAAATTGTAATGTTATCTCATGCATATTGTACTGTTGCATTGGTCTTGTACTTATTGAGCTATGTTGTGAGCTCACCTGGATATATATATTCTTTTTTTCAGATTTGGATGCAGGGTACACCGTTGATGACTTCATGGCTGCTCCAGCATACGGTACTGTAGCTGCCATTGATACCCAGGCAGTAGAGGACGAGCATGATGCGTCATGCGAGTGCTCATTATGTGTCTTCTCTCAGTGATTTGGTTATTTTCTGTTAAAGCATTGTAATAAATATTATTTAATTTTGATGGATGTTGGAATAAATTGGATATTTATTTGAATTACAATTTAGATCTCGGCTCATTTATTTATTTCCGCTGCTATGTATTATATCTCTGATTTTGTTAGACTGCTTAGGAATGATTGGTTGACACGGTCTATTGAGATCCTGGTGTGAACCGTGGCTTAGAGCCGGTTTACTCACACTTCTGGTTCAGCCGGAATTGGGGTGTGACACTTTTATTATCCGATCCTTAATAGATCTCAGGTTGGCTAGGTTTTTTTCATTAAAGACGAAAGTCCAGAAGCTAGCCCTGGTGGTTGAATTATTTTAGAATCCTCTGTTAGATGGCTGGTGAAAAATCAATTCTGATGGGTGTAATTTGGGGAACCCTGGTAATGCTGGTGTTGGAGGAATTGTTCGAATAAGTAATGGCCAGGTGGTGTATGCTTTTTCAAAGTGGTTGGGGGTGTGTTCTAATTATATAACTGAGATCAAAGTGGTCATAATCGATTTGAAATCAGCTATCCAATTGGGATTCCACAAAATATGGCTAAAGGTTGATGCGAGCTCGGTGGTGGGGATCCTTCAGTCGGATAATGTCCCTTGGATGGTTCTTCAAGATTGGCTGGGGATAAAATCTGATCTAGCTTCTTGTTCAGTTCGGATTACTCATTGCGGGGAGATAAATGTTGCAGCTGATAAACTTGTAAAGACTGCTGCTCGGACTTGTCTTTCTCAAGCTTGGAGATCTTGTCCTAATCTGGTGGCTAGGGAGGTAGTTTGGGATGCTTTCCATATGCCTTGATATTGTTTTCAATAAGTTTTTCTTGTTTCGTTGTTCACCCGGGATGGCCCCTGTTGATGGCAATGCCAAAGGTGGGGGTTTTATCATCTTATTAGGGTGCTCTGTATCTTTTTTTTTTATTTCTTTTCTAATACATTTTTGGACTTCTAGTAAAAAAAAAAAAACAAAGGGTGTGAGTGATGAAGTGAGATACATGACCCTATTAGGAAGAGTCACCGACCGCGACTTAAAGAGGTCATTAAACAAAAAGCCTCCTAGAGATCTTGTAGATCTCCATGCCCATTGCAATAAATATGCTCGTGCAGAAGATGCAGCTAATATTGGGATAGCTCTAAAGAAGGGGAAAGCAGTTGCAGGAGTGGACAAGAAGAGGACTGGCCCTCCAACAGAAAAAGCGACAGCAGCAAATAATAAAAAGCAGAAGTCAAGAAAATATGGCTTTCCTAGCAAGTCAAACAAGCCTTTTGATTGGAGTACATTTACCCCATTGAACACATCCATGACAGAGATAATGTACAACATAAAGGACACTAGTAATGCTCTTTCCGCTCCACCAAAGATGATCACAGATCCTGGTGAAAGAACGAAGGATAAGTACTGTAAATATCATTGAGATCATGGACACAACACTGACAACCATAGATCACTCCGTGTTGCAATAGAGCAACTCATTCAGTAGGGACATCTCAAAGAGTATGTAGGTGGTTTTCAACCTACCAAGAAGAATTTCAAGCAAGCAGAACCTGAAAGATCATCATACAAAGGAAAGCAGCCAATGAATTGCAAGACAGATGCGGGGAGTAAGACGACTGATCTAGATAAAGATGATCCCGAAGATGATCCAAAAATCTCTCCTCAATTGAAGAAGGTTGGTGACCCACGTGGCTCTGTGAGAATCTTAGAGAAGGTCCCTGCTCAATCAAGTAGGACTAAACCTCATGACAAATTATGTAACTCTAACCATGTTAGAGGAGGAATTCCGAAGGAAGTGTAGCCTAAAGAAAACCGTTGTAGCTGAATCGACATCACTTTCCAATCCAAATAAACCCTCTTCCACTTATTCGAGCTGTGCAAATATTAAAAAGGTTTCTACCTCAAGAAGTTTGTCTCCAATGCAGAGAATCGAAAAATCAGAACACAAATACCAACTGGCGTTAGCAGATCACGAGTTTGCTAGTTGGGATTATTACGACAGAAGAGTTGTAATCCTAGATCATTATGTACAACCAATTGTGGGAGGACCTATATCAGGTAACACATTAACGAGGAGCGGTAAAGCATATGCAAAGCAAGTGTGCAACGTTTCAATACAAGCAAATCCTTACGGGCATGGTGATGTGATCACCTTTAGCGATGAAATTTTTTTGCACATTGACTATCCACATGCTGATCCTATGGTAATAACAGTTGTTATAAATCATGAAAATGAAGTCACAAGGTACTTGGAGGATACTAAAAGTTCAGCAGGCATATTATATTATCACGCCTTCAAAGCTATGCAGATTGATGAGCGCCATCTGGAGCCGGTGATCTATTCATTGTGAATTTTTTTCAGAGATCGAGTTCATGTCAAAGGAGGAATCCAATTAGAGGCCCGGTTTGGAGAAAAACCATGCCGGCGAATGTGGATATTCCTTTGAGCCATAATGTCTTCATATGTCGTCCAAGCTTGATAACTCTTCGAGCTGACATTTCACTGGCTCATTTCGTGATGAAATTTCCAACACTCAATGGCGTAAGTTATTGCAAAGTTGATTAACGCCTTTTTAGGTGCTATTATTTATCAGACTTGGAGGAAAGTGAAAAGAACACTTCAACAAACAACATTGAGAACATAGAATTAGAAGAAGATCAATGTGACGACCTAAAGCAAGATATGGGAACTCCTGCTGAGGAGCCTGTTCAAGTCCCAATTTATGAAGCTAAACCAGACAAATACTTTCAGATTGGTTCATCTCTTGCAAAGAAGTAGAAGAAAGAAATTGTTGACTTCTTCAAAAAGAGCCTAGATGTATTCGCTTAGTCGGCATTAGACATGTCGGGCATATCCAGAAGTATGATGGAGCACAAATTAAGCATCAACAGCTCTTTCAAACTAATGCAACAGAAGAAATGGAACTTCGCTCCAGAACGTGAAGCCATTATAAAGAAGAAGTAGAGAAGCTACTAACAGTGGCGTTCATCAGAGAAGTAAAGTATCCATAGTAGGTGTCAAATGTTGTAATGGTGAAAAAGTCCAATGGAAAATGATGTATCTATATAGACTTCACTGATCTAAAAAAAGCATGCCCAAAAGACTACTACCCCCTGCCTTGAATAGATAAGCTAATCGATGCTACAGCAGGTCATGAAATGCTCACATTCATGGATGCATATTTAAGCTACAACCAAATAAAGATGCATATACCAGATGAAGAAAGCACATCCTTCAAAACTAAGGATGGCTTGTATTGCTACACAGTCATGCCCTTTGGGTTGAAGAATACAGGAGCGTCTTATCAAAGGCTCGTTAACAATGTTTTTGAGAAACAGATAGGTCGAAATATGGAAGTCTACGTAGATGATTTTCTAGTAAAAAGTAAGAAGGGTTCCAATCATATAAAAAACCTACAGGAGGCGTTCGAAGTCTTTAGAACTCACCAAATGAAGTTAAACCCAGCTAAGTACGCTTTTGGGGTACACTCAGGGAAATTTCTAAGATTTATGGTGTTACAGCGGAGAATAGAAGCAAAACCCTCAAAATTGAAGCAATTCTGTCGATGAAGGCACCATCTAAACCGAAGCAAGTCCAAGAACTTTCTAGAAGTGTGGCGGCTCTTGGTTAATTTATGTCAAGATCTGCAGATTGTTGCTTACCTTTCTTCAAAACACTGAAAGGTTTCAAAAAGTTTGAATGGATAGAAGATTGTTAGAAGGCATTCGATGAGTTAAAGAAATATCTCACGACACCACCAATTTTGACTATGCCAGAAGTTGGAGAACACCTTCAACTCTATCTAGCAACCTCCACAGTGGCAATCAGCGCAATACTGATCAAAGAAGTTGAGAAGATCCAGCGCCCAATCTATTACATAAGCAAAACATTGCTTGATGCTGAAACGAGGTACAAACTTGTTGAGAAATTAGCTCTAACTTTAATTATAGTAGCTAGAAATTTGAGGCCATATTTTCAGTCTCATACGATAGTAGTGTTGATTGACAAGCCCTTGAAAACGATATTGGTGCGACCAGACAGATCAGGTCGATTAATAAATTGGGCAATTGAGCTTACTGAGTTTGAGATTGAGTTTTGACCAAGAACAGTAATTAAAATGCAACCCTTGGCAGATTTCATTCTTGAAATGCCAAGTGAACAGAGTGAAGATGTCGACAATAGTATGGAAGAACAAATCATGCAACAACCAAATAAAAAGCGTCGAGTAGTATCTCTCGCTAAATGGACTTTGTTTGTTGACGGATCTTCGAGCCCACAGCAGTCTGGGATAGGAATTGTCTTAATAAGCCCTGAGAACTTCAAAACATGCATTGCGCTCTGATTTGAGTTCGATGCCACGAACAATGTTGCGGAGTATGAAGCTTTATTAGCCGGGTTACGACTTGCTCGAAGCCTAGTTGTAACTCATCTCCAGATATATAGTGACTCTAAGGTCATCGTCAATCAAGTGAAGGGGGAATACGATGCTAAGCAAGAGCTTCTTCAGATGTATCTTACAAAGGTCAGAGCTGTTCTTTCCCTTTTTGATGAATTTGAAATTCATAGAATTGGTCGAGAAGATAACACAGAAGCTGATGCATTATCTCGATTGCAACATGAGGATCTGGGGGAATTCGATAAATTAGTTTACATTGATGTTCTGGTTACCCAAGTATACAAGACAACCCAGAAATTCAACAGATAGATACAACTTTAACGTGGATAGATCCAATAAAGCTATATCTGTCTAAAGGGACATTGCTAGAAGATAGAAACGAAAGAAGACGCATTCTACATAAGTCCAAATATTATGTTGTTTTGGATGATGTTTTATATAAATAGTCGTTTACAAAACCATTGCTGAGATGTTTAACTCCAGAAGTGATCTAGTGTATCAGTATATGTATAGGGTGAATTCCAACTACTAAATCACTCCTGGAGTTCCTCCAACGACAAGAGAGGATACGAACCCTCTAAAACCAAGTCGATCAATGTAATAGAGGCTGATAGTGTGTGTACATACCTTCGTTTATGTCTTAGTTTTTTTATGAGAACAGTTCAAAGTTAAACTTCTAACCTCCTATGTCTGTCCTCTCTAATCCCAATCAAATTCCAAAACTGAAGACAGATGATTCCCTTTTCCTCAGGCTTTTTTTTCTTTTTGGGGGGGTTTAAATATTTCTCCTCAGTTGCTTTCACTGTGATAAGCATTTTATTTGAAATTTTTTTTTATTTGAGTGGGTGGTCGGTCCATGATTTTTATTGAAATATCAAAATACAGGTAAGTGCTTCACAAAATTAAAACTTGGGAATCCTTCTACAAATTAATATCCTTCTTCCTTCAAAATCTTTTTTTTTTCTACCTGTATATCTTTATTTTGTTTAGTGATCATTGCTCCACCATTTTCTCAGATCAACACTAACATGTCAGATCTAGTTAGAACAACTCTAACATGGTCAAAACCTTGGCCAGAGTGATTAAATTAATAAAACAATGACAGAGTGGAACAAGGCCAAAACTAAATTAAAAGATATTAATAAAAAAAAAATATCGGGTATCATATCAGCATTGGGCACCCCCAAAATTGATACATATAGGCCAATAATGCATATTCAATCTGAATACCAAAAACCATGAATAAAAGTATCAAACTAAGGCCTACAACGACAAGCCTAACTGAGCCCACCCAAATAAGACTGAAATTTAACTGGTTGTCTATTAAATGGTTCAGTTTTGGAATATAGATTTTTAATTAATGTCAGTTTTGGTAATAGATTGGATCGATTAAATGATACGACCGATTAGATCAATTAGCCAAAATATAGGCTAAGAATTGGTTAAGGTCTGATTTGTCAAGACCAAGAACTGATAGACTAATTGATTGTTAACCGATTTTGGTCTTAGCTCTGAGGACCGATTATATAATCAGTCAGTTTTAGTCCTAATCCTCAAATTGTGCAAGACCGGTTAGTGCTCGACCAAGCAAACCAGTTTGATATCCCTAATTGCCAGGTCTTGGATCATATTTTACCTTCACTTTTTTCATTCCTTCTTTCTCCATTAAAACCTAAAAAAGATGGATAAGTATATAGCAAACTATAACCTTTTTTTTAATTTTTTTTATTTTTTTATCATAACTACATTCCCCTAGGCTGCTACATCTAGGGTACAATTAAGCTATCTAGACAGAGAGAGAAAGAATTGCCATTGGCACTTAATTTGTCAAGAGGTTTTGAACCATAGACCTCTAGGGTCTAACTTGCACCCATTGGTCGACCACCTACGTGATTCACTGCAATCTGGTTTTGATCCTCCTGAAGCAGTTACAAGGCCAACCTATACTTTCCAAAAGGGATGGCAACAGGTTAGTCTGGGTCAAATCAGTGTTAGGTTTTATAGGGGTTGAACAAAACATATCTATTAAGAGGTTCGAGCTAGGTGGGTTGCACTGTGCACATTAACTAATGGGCTGGTCCGATTTCTGGTTGTTATCAAGCTTGGCTTATCGGGTTGTTATTGTGCTAGTTCGAACGGGTTCTAGTTGAAAACCAATTAAGGCCATCCAAAAGGATGAAGGAGTGAAGCTATGGTTTAATATTTGATCTAAATTGGTCTGATCTGGGCCATTATTGGGTTTGGACTCATCGGTCTATTTTTTTGGACCCATTTCTGGCTAGTCTAAGCCAGGTCTAGACTGTTAGAATATACTATACCTTTACCCGAAACATGTCTGTTAACAGTTCGATCCAAATTAGTTTCAAATTAATTCGAACTGACACGATTTAGACTATCAGTTCAATCCCAAAATTGACGCCCATACTTCCAAAGTCTTCTCAAATTGAAGATTGTTAATTAGGAAGACAATTTTTTTTTGTCTTCTGTTGGCTTTTCTTTACTTTATTTTTCATTATGATCACTACCCATATGATTAAGTTTAAAAGGGTTGAACCCTTTTAAACATGAATTTTCTAGAAATTAATAATAAGAATTAAGGAACGGACAGACCGACAGTTTGTGGAAAAATATCAGCCTATTTTTTTTTTATATTTTTAATCTAATCCTATAGTCAAGATCTGCGCCTCCTTTTGGATACGTGAGATATCAATTTAAATTTCTTCCACTACACCGTTTTGGGGTGTCAATGTCGAATGTGAGGATTACATTGGTTGAAAACGACATCCGTCTAGATGGACTATTAAACATACCGGATTTAGACCTGCCCCGATTAATAACCAGCCATTCACAGTCGTTGAAGGCTAGTTAATTATTGACAATATTAACAATTATTAAATTATTTCTTATGGAACAAAGAATATGTAAATTAGACTGTACAGCTGTGTGAAATAAGGATTTTGAACTGTGAAAAAAAAAATAAAAAAAATCCTCCCACCCCCTTTTCCCCAATTTCATGCTACATGCCATATGGGCCTGATTAGCATGAATTATGGACCATAATCAGCAAATCGAATATAAACTTTTTTATGCGTGGCCAATGAAACCGATTAATTAAATAGACCAGTCATGATGCAAGATGTTAAATTAGTATGGCTTGACTAGGTCCAACCGAACCCGACTAATGCATACCATAGTAAGTTCGTGTATGACAAAAAGTTAGATGCAGATGCGTATGGGTATTAAACGGAGCCAGAGCCAGACTGTGATACGAAAATCAATAATCCATTTAAAAAAATTGTATGACATTAATATGGTATGTGTTTAATACATACTTAATACGGTAGCCTATAAAAAATTTAGAACTGAAAATATGGGTATATATTCTCTATGTAATAAGCATTTATAGCATTCAATAAATAAAATAATAACATATAAATAGAGTTTATAATTAAAAAAAACTTTCCAATCCATGAAATCCCACACAAAACTATCATTCCATAAACATATATAGTGAAAAAAAAAGAAATAATACGTGCCCTAAACTGGTAGTTTAGATTGTGACTCTTTATCTTATATCCCTGAGTAATACATGCTCCGTTCATAGAAAAAGAAAAAGAAAGTCTAAAACCTTATTACTATGCACTAAGTCTAAAACCTAGAAACTCATAACCCTTTTGTGAATAGGTTAGGAATTACAAAGGCTGTCAGCAACATCACAAGGGAGATAGATCATCAGATTTGCAACTATTGTTGGAGATAAGAGGGATGGAAATCACCTGTAAGAGAGAGATCATTCAACAATTCAGTTATTCTAATTTCTAATGCAATGTCCTGCTCAAAGGTGTAAATACAATAGATCGCCCACCAATAATACACGGACACGTGGAATGCCGAAGATCAAGACGTCTGTCCCAATTAATACGTGACAACAGATAACAACATGATCGCTCTATTTACTGACACCTAGATAGAGTCATCGATCCTTAACTACATTAGTGTGATGAACTATCATAAGAACCAACGACTCAAACCAGGATGTAGTAAAGACCATGCCAACAATATCAAACCAAATACATTCCACAGTAATAATAAGAGGTAATAAGTAAATAGTGGAAGTATTTATTAATATTGAACTGAGGTCTAACATGATATATAAATATTTAAAATCAGTTATCTCCAATTAACTCAAGACATAAAGTAAACTAATCTATTACAAGGTCCAATCTCCTTAAGGTATAATTAAACTACTCGAAAACACATTGATAGCACTTGCATGACGGATCATAAGCATCCTCCATAGCTTGCACCTCCATAGCCGCCACGTGTCCATACAGTAGAACATTCATGTAGTCCTCCACTGTGGTACCTGTATCATCAGCTAAAAATATACGACGTCGAGGGGTGAGCACACATCATGGCTTAGTGAGCAAACAAAATGATGCGCAAACATATTCATGCAGTCATATTCATATCTTTGGTCTGGTAGGAGTGTGCAATGTACTATGGTAAGGTTAGTTTGTAACCACACCTCCATATAGGAAAGTATGAGCACACCAAGTGGATCACACAATTATCGTCCCACATCACTCACTATGAAATAGAGAAAGAGCTAGAGTTTTCGGATCACACACCGCCAGAACCCCCTGATACCCTACCCATACCATACGTATGCCCCTACTGGCGAGGGCTTGTAAACTGGGCTCGTGGGGAACCACTATGGTCCTACCGGATCCCTCGATTCTTTTGCATAGTCCAGGGGCCGGCCGCAGCAGAGCTGCGGGGCATAGCTGTGGCCTCGCCTGGCGTCATTCCCGGACCTAACAGCAGACGGTGGGTACCTATCCTAGATGTCATCAAAAGTTGTATCCAAAGCCTTACCCCAGCATCCCTCAATATGCCCATAAGGATAAAGCTAGAGTCTGACGGTCAGGCGAACGACCACGGTACCGCGTCCTACCCCTGATACCCTATGACATACTAGTTCCACTAAGGTAACAGTGATACTACGATGGCAATGTATGGGACAGAGTAGAGATAGAGCTAGAGTCTGGTGGATACGGCCAAGACCACAGTACTACGCCCTCCCGTGATACTCTACTCCCATCCAACACACCAACCACAAATGCAAACACATGCTTATCTCTAGCATCATCATCATTATGTTATAAGTAAACAGAAATAATATACATGAGCAGATATAAAACAAGTTTTGGATGACGTGTGAGATGAACAAACAATCATACAAGGTATGGTATCATATTCGACATCAGAAATATAGTAAAAGGATAGCTTGTTATTAGCCTTTTAGTTTAGGTCTTGTTCCCTCACCTGTAAACGACGTTTGATCTTCTTCCAAGCTTTAGAAACTACTTTAAACTATTTGGGAACCTAATAAATTTATGGATTTAAGTTGGGGGTTGCTTATCACAAGTTACAGTAATTGGAAAATGAAATAGAGTTCCTTTTGGTTGAGGGGTCTACTCTGTGGTCACACATATACAACAACCACACATTGTGCGGTCGACTCTGTGGTCGTGCATCATGTGACCACTGATGTGACCACACAAATCTAGAAAACTTACCAAGGCTCCAACACAATGTTTGGTCAATTTCATTCTTTCAATTTGAGTTCTTCCTGAGTAGATTCCTCGGCTCAGTGATGGGGTTTATCCTATGGTCATTCTATGGCCATTAAATCATAGTTTCTCATAACAACTAACCCTAATCTATTATCCATTATTTTCCTTGAAATTTACTTAGAGAATCTCATGGTCAAAATCCTACACTGGTTCAATTCTCAACTTGACCATGGGAAAATCTACTCTATGATCTACTTCTTCAAAGACAAGTTCCATACCTTAAGCTTGCTGTAGTTAATTTGAAAATCTTTTTTGCAAAGCCTCTTTCAACCCTTTCTCTCCAAGTTTCCTTCTCCTTCTCTTCCTTTCTCTTTCTCTCTTAGGTTTAAGGTTTGAGATTGATCCAAAAGAGTGAGAGAGGGTAGAAGAACGTCCTCTATATAGAGAGAAACTCTCCATATAGAGTCCTTCTTCAATTAGAAAAGAAGTCTCGTAAAATTTGGAAAGTTTCCAAATCACAGAGTCTTATCTGGGATTGTATGGTCGACTGTGCAGTCGTAAAATCCATCGACCACACAATTCAGGAGGTGTCGACCACACAACAGAAATTTGACTGGTCTCATAATGAAATTTGATTGGTCGACCATACAAGTTCAGACAGGTGACCACACAACCAAAATTCATGGTTTTTGAGTGGTTTCACTTACTTAACCTTGTGGCTCCTTCATACGGTTGGTCCACTCGAACCGGCTATGATGGAAAGACCTGGCACAACAAAGTTAAATCGGGTTAGTGGAGTGCGGGTCTTACAGGGCATGCTCACACTCTCGTGCATGGAGGTAGTGTGGTTGTAGCCTGACCTTACTATAGCACTTTGCAAGTTATACCAGACCAAATGTGAATGTTATTTCATGCATATTTGTGTGTTGCATTATCTGATTTCTTTATTGAGCTAAGTTGTGAGCTCACCCTTGTATATATATAATTTTTCAGATGTTGATGCAGGTTACACTGTGGAGGATTACGTGGACGCTCCAGTGTACAATGGTGTTGCAGCTTTGGATGTGCAGGTAGGGAGCAACGAGAATGACGAGTCCTGCGAGTGCCACTTCTGCGTATATCTCTAGCAGTTTATTGATTTAGTTTATTTTAGTTGGATTATAAGACAATGTAGTAGAGTATAACTTTATGTTTTGGTACCTTGAATAATTTGGTTAATTTATTAAGTATCAATAAAGACTCAGTTCATTTATGTTAAGTCTTTCGCTGTATTTATTAGTATACTGATTGTGGTTAGTGTGCATTGATTTGTATTTGACATGGTCTTATCGAGATCCTGGTGTGAACAGTTGGTTTAGCGGCAGTTCACTCACACTTCTGGTTTAGTCAGAATTGGGATGTGACACCACTGACCCAACGGTTCACACCAGGATCTCAATAGACTGTGTCATCACACAGACCAATGCACACTAACTACAATCAGAATACAATAAATACAATGGAAGACTTATATAAATGAACTGAGTAACTATTGATACTTAAAATAAATTATCCAATTATTCAAATATCAAAACATAAACTTTAATTAATTACATTGTTCATAGTCAATTGAAATAAAATAAACCAAAGAAATCCTAGCGGTACATGCAGAAGTGGCACTCGCATGAAGCATTATGCTCGTTGCCTCCTGCTCGCACATCCAGAGCTGTAACACCGTCGTACATTGGAGCATCCACGTAATCCTCCACAGTGTAATCTGCATCAACATTTGAAAAATATATATATATACAAAGGGTGAGCTCACAACTTAGCTCAGTAAGGAAATCAAACAATGCAACACATAGAGATGCATGAATAATATTCAACATTTGGTCTGGTATAACTTGCAAAGTGCTATGATAAGGGCAACTGCCACCACACCTCCATGTATGAGAGTGTGAACACACCCAATAGTTAGGCTATAATCCACACTACTGTTGTTGCCCCACATTACTCACTCCAGTATAGAGATAGAGCTAGAGTGAGGCAGTCAGGCAATAATCTACACTACTGCATCCTCCCCCTGATACTCTACATCATACCAATAGCTATACCCCTATTGGCAAGGGCTTGTAAGTGGGTTCCATTACTAACCAATCCTATATGTCATCATAGTATCCAAGGCCCTACCCCAGTACAGTTCCCTATGGAATAGAGATAGGGCTCGAGTCTGACGATCAGGTTACAAGCCACAATACCACGTCCTCCCCCTGATACCCTACTCGTACCAAGCATGCCAAGACAGCGATGATAAGAAAATATGTTAGGGAGAAGAATGATCCAAGACTCCAAGCCCTTTCCATTCTACACACCAACAAAAACAATCACATGTCTAACAAACACAACCTAGCATAAATAATATGCATGAATATTTAATCACATAAATAAGGATGACATGTTAAATGCACACACATCACACAACAGAAATAGATAGCAATGGTTTACTGTTATTAATTATTTGGGTCTGGTTTCCTTACCTGACTCTTGATAGAAAGTCCAATCCGCGTCACAGAGTCCAACCTCACTGTCTGCATGTCCTAGATAGCATTAGGGATTGATTAGAATTAGGTTCATAGGGTCCAGGTTGGTCAGAACCAAGTTTGGACTGAAAACTATCCGAAACTACACATACCGATCGCACACTAGGAAGCAGACTGTCAAACCGGTATGCCCAAACAGACAAAGTCCATGAGTCCACCAATTTGTTCTTCTTCCTTTGTAGGTCTTCGACTTGGTTTTTGGGTTTCTCTTATACCATTCTAAGCGTACGCAACACATTAAGATTAGTCTATTCCATTCAAAATTGTACGTTCTTGTAATTAGATCTAGAATTTCCTACTTATAGATCTAGGGTTTCTCAGTGGGCTAGGGTTTTGGATTACTACCTATTTTTTCATGGTATTGATCATAACCTAATCACATCCTAAGCAATAGTATAGGTGTAGGCACTTATTGTTGATCTATGAATGATGATGTTCTTCTTCTAATGGAGTCTCTGTTGCAGACCTTCCTCGAGTTCCTTTCTCCTTTTCAGATTTCCTTTTTGTCTCTAGGGTTTGTGGGAGTCAAAAGAGGTCTTAACTAGGAGTAAGGGAGAATATATAAGGAGCGATATCCTTCTTGGAGTCTCTCTCACGTATGAAATGTCTCCAAGAGTCGGGTTTAGAAGGTGGGATCTAATGGAGTCCATTTCCAAATTGAAACACTCGAAATAGGTTGACCGGTCTGACATACCGATCAGACTTTTCATGAGACTGGTATGTCTCAACCAATCAAACCGAACAACTTATTATTAAGTCTGTTTCGTCTGTTTTTCGTACCTGGACTTGTGGTTCTTCACCCGACCACCTCTTCTAGCCCTGTTATGACTGAAAGACCTATTACAATACAAAAACATAGGTTAAACCGGGTTCGTGGAGTTTGTGTCTTATAATAACCACCACCACCACCACCACTAGAACCACCACCATTGCCACCACCACTACCTACCACTACCACCACTAGTTTTCTAAACTTCGATTGGCAAGATATTGTGTTCATCAAACATGTTTCTGTTATAAAAATGTTATGATATCCATTCCAGAACTGCATTATCAAACATGTTTCTACTCCCAAATAATTTTAGAGTAGCCTAGAGTAAAATTTTTACTCTGAATCAGAAGTAAGGAATCCAGAACAGAAGTATTATCAAACAGGGCCTTAGTCCGCATCCATTTTTTTTTATTCAAATTCAATTTATTAGACATGGCATGTGTCACACCCCAATTTCGGCTAAACCAGAAGTGTGAGTGAACCATCTCCAAACCACGGGTCACACCAGGATCTCAATAGACTATGTCAACAAACCATTCCCAGCAATCTAACATAATCAAAGAGTAATAAATAGCAGCGGAATTAAATAGATAAACGAACTGAGCTCTATATTATAAATAAAATAATTATCCAAATTATGCCATCATTCACAAACTTAAATAATTAAATATTACAATGTATTGCTTTAAAATAAACCATCTCTAAAGGAAAACACAGAATGAGCACTCGCATGGTGCGTCATGCTCGTCCTCTACTGCCTGTGTGTCAATGGCAATGACTGTACCGTACGCTGGGGCAGTTATGAAGTCATCAACAGTATACCCTGTATCAAAATCTGAAAAGAAAGAATATATATTCGGGTGAGCTCACAACTTAGTTCAGTAAGTACAAAACCAATGCAACATACAAAATGCATGAGATAACATTACAATTTGGGTCAGGTATAACTTGTAAAATGCTATGGTAAGGTTTGGCGGCCACCGCACCTCCATGCACGAGAGTGTGAGCACACCCAACAGTCAAGCAACAATCCACACTACTGCTGTTGTCCCACATCACTCACTCTGATATAGAGATAGAGCTAGAGTCTGGCGGTTAGGCAACAATCCACACTACAGCGTCCTCCCCCTGATACCTTACATCGTACCAATACCTAAACCCATATTGGCAAGGGCTTGAAAGTGGGTTCCATTTCTAACCAGTCCTATATGTCAATACAGTATCTATGGTCCTACCCCAGCACGGCTCCCTACGACATAGAGATAGGGCTCGAGTCTGGTGGGTAGGCTGAACCACATCCCATGTCCTCCTCCTGATACCCTATTAGCACCAAGCCCGCTAAGGTAGACGACGATAGGAAAAAGTGTTAGTGTGAGGATATATGTAGGGCTCCACTCCCCTTCACATTCCACACAGTAACTAAAAACATACACATGCCTAAACAACAACATCCTAGCATACGAATATGCAGAAAAAGAAAAAAAAAAATAAAAAAAAAAAAGAAAAAAAAAATAATGTAAAAAAAACCAAAAAAAAAAAAAAAAAAAAAAAAAAAAAAAAAAATAAAAAAAATAAATAAAAATTTTTTTGGGGGTTTTCTTTTTTTTTGCCGGCCGCCTCCCCGCCCCCCCCCCCCCGGGGGGGCCCCCCCCCCCCCCCCCCCCCCCCGCGCCCACCAACAAAAAAAAAAAAAAAAAGAAAGGGAAGATTGGAAAAAACAAAACCCAAACCCGACCGGGCACCCCACACGACCCCACCCGCGCCGGCGGGGGGCCCCGGGGGGGGGGGGGGGGGGCCGGGGGGGGCGGGGCCCCCCGGGGGCGGGCGGGGGGGGGGGGGGGGGGGCGGGGGGGGGGCCCCCCCGGCCCCCCCCGCCCCCCCCACCCCCCCCCGGGGGGAACCCCGGGGGGCCCCAAACCACGGACCCAAGCCCCAACACCGGGCGCGGGGCGGGGGGGGGGGGGGGGCTTGTTTTCGAATCCGCAAGTGTACGGGTCATGCAAATAATATAATGATAAGTCGAGTAACGTTTCCACAGGGAGAATGTTCAATTACCAAACCTAATTAATTCTCTCTATTATTTAGACAACTGAATTACCAAGATTAATAATTAATAAGCAGATTATGAAACCAAAGATAGGATTCGGACTTCCTCAATTGAATTATGCTTAACCAAACCAGACTTATTGAATAAATTTATGTTGATGCAACGATCAATTCCTTAAGATATTTTGTTATCTCTTTCAAGAATAACAAATTATGCCCGTATTAATCCTTCATCTACTTTCGTGTTTGCAGGATTCTAATACAAACTCATTACGTTCATTAAAATTAAAACAAAGATCACAATGGTGAGCCCTTATTTCTAAGAAAATACTCAACCAATGACTGATATTTTTATGAACTAATATCAATCTTCTGCTTTCGCCCCCTCAATTGATACCTTGAGATATGCAATTAGTGATCAATTAATCACATGTAAAAAAAATACCAGATTGCATAAAACATAATCATTCAAAAGTTAAGGATTTAATCAACACAATTTCAATGAATCCATCCTAATCCTAGAATAAGAAATCTAGCAATTCATCATTGACAATTCTAAAACATAAACAAAGGGATCACAGAGAAAAGGGAAGAACTCATAATGGGAATAGATGAAGCTTGAATCCAGGATTTCTCTCTAGTCTTCTAGCTCCATCCCTCTCGAACTCTCCACCTCCAATGTGCCTTGTAGCCCCTTCTATGAACAGCTCCTCTTGCTCTCTGTATTTTTTCTTTTCTCCTTCTTCTTAATTTATAAGCTTACAGTCCCATAAAATCAGTCTTTTACAATCTTGCATCTTACCCAATTTGTTGGAGAATGCTGATTTTAAGGTAGATTTTGGTCAATTATCTTCCAAATCATTTAGGAATGTAACACCAAGCTTTGAGCTGTCTTGACACCTCTTATTTAGTCTTTATCCAATTCAAAAACCTACCAAATAACCAAAAATAACTAAGAATTAAATAAATTAATAAAATACTTAAAACATTAATTAAATTAAACTAAATGTCTAAGAAAAATTATAAAATTAAACTAAATATGATCAAGAATGTGCTAATTAATTTCACGTATCAAATACCCCCAAACTTAAATATTTGCTTGTCCTCAAGCAAAAGAAAAATCATATTTAAAACAAAGGATACGAAGCATATTTAAAATCACTCCTCACATCCAAGACTCCTACCATGTAAACATCAAATTTTCAACTTTAACACAACAATAGCAAATAAAGAAAAACTAAGCATACTCATGTTCTCAAATTCAAATATCCACACATAATTCTAAACTAATCATGCTTATCATGCAACCAACATAATCTATTTATGTACAACTAAACTTGCAATCATCCCTTCTCACTACTACAAACAATGGTAGCAAACTAGGACTCACTCTTTTTTTTTTTTTTTTTTTTTTTTTTTGGGTGGTTGCATTTTATGCTCTCCCACCTCAAGCAATGTTTGGTATAGTGATTGCATTTTATGCTCTCCCACTATACACATGTGTTTATGGTCGAGGTTTTTTTTTTTTTTGTGGTTTTTTTTTTTTTTTCTTTTTATGCTCTCCCACCTCAAGCAATGTTTGGTATAGTGATTGCATTTTATGCTCTCCCACTATACACATGTGTTTATGGTTGAGTAAAATTATTCATTTCTCAATTCCACCACATGCTTTCCCATTAGCTTGAATTTTTTTTTTCAATGATACCACCCTATTTACTTAAACCATGTTTAGGCCTAGATCAAAGGGAATACTCACAAGAAAAGCAGTGCACTCATATTTTATGCATAGTCACACAACTCACACAACTTTGCCTAGAACATGAATTTCAATAATCTTTTGAAGAAAACGAACATGCTTAATCTCGTTTTATAAGATATTGTCTATCTTAAGTTAAAACTTCAATGCTTAAACATGACTAGAAACCCAAATGTAAATCATGACTCCAAATAACAAGTTCATTCTTCTTATTTTCTCACAAAAACTTTTAGTTCGAGGGTTAACCAAAATGTATTTCTTTTTTTCAAAAATTACACCTAGTAGGTAAACAGGTATAAGAATTATCAATCATCCCCCAAACCTAATTTAAACATTGTCCTCAATGTGAAAGTAAATAAGAAAGAAAGAATAATATTCAAATCGATTTATTACTCCATGTGCTCGTACCTGAACAACACAACCAAAAGAGGGTAAGTACGGTCATATTTATTCAACAACTAGAAGAAGATAGTACCACATCACCAATAAGATAGGGCTTCAAACGTTGCCCATTCACCTTGAATGTACCAGTAGCCTCACTATGAACCTCAACAGCACCATATGGATATACTTTTGTTACCGTGAATGGGCCAGACCACCTTGACCGAAGCTTGCCTGGGAATAGCTTAAGTCGTGAATTGAAGAGTAGTACTCGTTGTCCAACCTCAAAGTCTCTTTTCTGAATATGCTTATCATGCCAATACTTAGTTTTTTCTTTGTAAATCCGAGTATTTTCATAAGCATTCAGCCTAAACTCCTCCAATTCACTCAATTGTAACAACCTCTTTTCTCCAGCAGCCTTCAAATCCATGTTCAGTTCTCTAACTGCCCAATAAGCCTTATGCTCCAACTCAACTGGTAGGTGACAAGACTTCCCAAAGACAAGTCTATATGGAGACATGCCTAAGAGTGTCTTGAAAGCTGTCCGGTATGCCCATAATACATCATCAAGTTTGGTTGCCCAATCTTTCCTTGATTTTCCAACAGTTTTCTCCAAAATCAACTTTAGTTCTCGGTTGGCTAATTCCACTTGCCCATTTGTTTGAGGATGATAAGCAAGTGCCACCTTGTGTGTGACTCCATATTTCTTTAATAGAGTGTCAAACGATTGATTGCAGAAATGGGATCCTTGATCACTGATGATAATTCTTGGTACACCAAACCTCGAAAAAATATTCTTCTTAAGAAACTTAGTTACCACCCGAGAATCATTGGTCTGAGTTGCTATTGCCTCCACCCATTTGGAAACATAGTCTACTGCTACCAGTATGAACTGATTGTTGAAAGACGATGGAAATGGACCCATGAAGTCAATCCCCCACACATCAAACAATTCAACCTCCAAAATACTGGTTTGTGGCATCTCATTCCTTTTGGTCATGTTTCCTACTCGTTGACACCGATCACATGTAGCCACATACACCCTAGCATCCTAGTACATGGTTGGCCAATAAAAGCCAGATTGCCACACTTTTGCAACTGTCTTAGAAGTGCTGAAATGTCCACCACACTCTAAAGAATGACAATGGCATAGTATGTCATGAATCTCCTCTTGAGGTACACATCTTCTGATCATCCCATCTGCACAATGCTTGTACAATAGAGGCTCCTCCCAAAAGTAATGTTTTACCTCCCACAAGAATTTCTTCCTTTGATGGTAGTTCAAGTCCGGAGGAATAATACCACTAACCAGATAGTTCACTAAATCAGCATACCAAGGAACAACAACAACCACAAGCAACTGCTCGTCTGGGAAGCTTTCATTGATTGGCACATCTTCTGCTTTTGATTGAACCTCCAGCCTGGATAAGTGATCAGCTACCACATTTTCCATTCCCTTCTTATCTCGAATCTCTACATCAAACTCTTGAAGTAACAACACCCACCGAATTAGCCTTGGCTTCGCATCTTTTTTAGTCAATAAGTACTTGATTGCCGCATGGTCCGTGTAAACAATCACCTTGGACCCTACAAGATATGATCGAAACTTATCAAATGCAAACACAACAGCAAGCAATTCTTTTTCAGTAGTTGCATAATTTATTTGAGCATCATTCATAAGTCTGCTAGCATAATAAATAACATGCAACTTCCTATTTTTCCTTTGGCCTAAAACAGCACCCAATGCAAAATCGCTTGCATCACACATCAGCTCAAATGGTAAACTCCAATCTGGTGCAGCCATGATTGGTGCAGATACCAACTCCTGCTTCAACCTGTTAAAAGAATTCAAACAATCAGTATCAAAATCAAATGCAACATCTTTATTTAATAGGTTACATAGAGATTTTGAAATTTTAGAAAAATCCTTGATAAAACGCCGGTAAAACCCTGCGTGACCAAGGAAACTCCTGACTCCTTTCACATTCATAGGTGGTAGTAATTTCTCTATAACCTCAATCTTTGCTCGATCCACCTCAATACCCCTTGCTGAAATCTTATGGCCTAACACAATGCCTTCCTGCACCATGAAATGACATTTTTCCCAATTTAAGACCAAGTTGGTCTCCTCACAACGCTGCATGACTTTAGACAAGTTAGCCAAACAACTGTCAAAAGAAGATCCAAACACAGAAAAATCATCCATGAAAACCTCCATGATCTTTTCAACAAAAAAAAAAAAAAATAGCCATCATGCAACGTTGAAATGTGGCAGGTGCATTACATAAACCAAAAGACACCCTCCGAAATGCAAAAGTACCATAAGGACAAGTGAAAGTGGTTTTTTCTTGGTCTTCCGGGGCTATAGGAATTTGATTATATCCCGAATAACCATCTAGAAAACAATAATATTCATACCCAGCAAGTCTTTCAAGAATCTGATCAAGAAATGGCAAAGGAAAATGATCCTTACGGGTAGCACTATTAAGTTGTCTATAATCAATACACACTCTCCACCCAGTCACTGTTCTAGTGGAAATTAATTCATTATGTTCATTATGCACAACAGTCATCCCACCCTTTTTAGGTACTACATGCACAGGACTAACCCATGAACTATCAGATATAGGATAAATAATTCCTGCGTCTAACCATTTAAGAATTTCAGCCCTCACTACTTCTTTCATGTTAGGATTTAACCGTCTCTGATTTTCAACAATAGGTTTATGGTTATCTTCCATTAAAATTCTATGCATACACAATGAGGGGCTAATTCCTTTAAGGTCTGAAATAGTCCATCCTATGGCTCGTTTTCTTAATCTCAACACACGCAATAATTTATCAAGTTGAACATTAGATAATGAAGCACTTACAATAACAGGTAAGTTATCATTTTCATCCAAAAAAGCATACCTGAGATGTGGGGGTAATGGTTTCAACTCTAAAACTGGTGCTTGCACATTAGAAGGGGGAGGTAATGATTTACCTTTGCCTAGATTCTCAAAATGAAAACCTTTCTGCCTTGATTTAGTCCGTGTGTCCTCCAAAGCATATGCCATTTCTGCAACTTCTAAATTTTCATCATTTGTCGTTCCTGCACTCACTAAACATTTTTCAAGAGGTTCTTTAGGATTTTCAAGCTTAAAAACTTCTCGAGTGATTAGATCTATAGAGTCAACTTGAAAAACATGGTCAGTAAAAGAAGGATATTTATTTGATTTAAACAAATTAAATTCTATCTCTTCCTCACCAACCTTAAATGTCAACCTACCATTTTTAACATCTATGACAGCCCCAGCTGTGGCCAAGAAAGGCCGACCCAAGATAATAGGTATCTCGGTATCTTCATCCATTTCTAACACAATGAAGTCGACAGGAATGATGAATTTTTTTACCTTGACCAAAACATTTTCCAAAATACCTAATGGATACTTTATTGATCGATCAGCTAGCTGTAAAGAAATAGTAGTAGGTTGTAGCTCCTTCAACTCAAGTTTTCTGCACACAGATAAAGGCATTAATGAAACACTAGCACCTAAATCACATAAAGCTCTAGAAAAATCAACTTCACCAATAGTGCAAGGAATTGAAAAACTCCCTGGATCTCTTAGCTTTGGTGGCAGTTTATTTTGAATGACTGCACTGCATTCCTCAGTTAAAGCAATAGTCTCATAATCCTCCAATTTCCGTTTATTTGACATAATTTCCTTAAGAAACTTTGCATAAGCAGGAATTTGTGCTAAGGCATCTGCAAAAGGAATGTTAATATGCAATTGTTTAAACTTTTCAAGAAACTTTTCAAATTGTTTATCAATTTTATTTTGTTTAAGTCTCTGAGGAAAAGGAATAGGAGGCACATAAGGTTTTACTTCCGGTGGTGGTTGTGATTGTGTCTCATTATGCTCAGTTTTTTCGATTTCATTCTCTTTGGTTACCTCTTCATGAACCACTTCTTCTCCATCACTCGCTACCACTTCTTTACTTACCTGACCGAGTTGCTTACCACTTCTCAAGGTAATTACCTTGCATTGCTCCTTTGGATTAATCTCTGTTTTGCTAGGCAAATTACCTTGTCCTCTTGAGTTGAAAGCATTAGCCAATTGGCCCATTTGAATTTCTAGGTTGCGATTGTAAGTGGTTAACTGGTCAACTTTGGTTTCCATCCTCTCAATTCTTTCTAAAGTCACATTGGCTAATTTTTCAATAGCCAGCTCCCACGATGGTTTGGTCTCAGGATGTTGGACCACTCCTTGAGGCCTTGGTTGGAAACCTGGAGGATTGAAAGGCTTTGAGCTGCTACCTTGATTGCCTTGGTCTCTCCAGGAAAAATTAGGATGATTCCTCCAGCCTAGGTTGTAGGATTGTGAATAAGGATTGTTCAACTGTTGATGGTGTTGTTCTTTGTCTATTCATATTTGACACGAACTGTGCCTGTTCAACCTGTAAACACTCAGAACTAATATGTGCGCCTCCACACCATTCACAACTCAAAGCAGGGTTAAGGTTAGTAACAAAATTCACATTACCCAACTTACCAAATATTTTCACCAAGTTATCAACTTTTGCATTTAACATGTTAATGCCATCAATCTCATACATACCTGAAGCTTTCTTTGGCAGACCTCGTTCATTGGACCATTGATAATTATTAGAAGCCATCTCTTCCAACAACTCATATGCTGCCTCGGTTGACTTACCCATCAAAGCTCCTCCTGCAGCTGCGTCTATGGTGATTCTAACTGAATGTGTCAAACCATTATAAAAAGTTTGCACAATCAACCATTCAGGAAGGCCATGGTGTGGACACCGTCTCTGTAATTCCTTAAATCTTTCCCAAGCCTCATATAATGACTCACCATCATATTGCACAAAAGTAGTGATATCATTTCTAAGTTTGGCAGTTTTACCTGGTGGAAAGTACTTATTTAGGAATGCTTGAGATAATGCAATCCAGGTGGTAAATGAGTTGGGGGGGCTTGGAATTCAACCATCCTTTGGCCTTGTCTTTCAAAGAGAAGGGAAAGAGTCGTAATCTAAATGCATCTTCACTTACCCCATTCAGTTTAATTGTATCACAGATCTCCAAGAAGTTGGCCAAATGTGCGTTGGGATCTTCATATATATCTCCCCCAAACTGCTCTTGCTGCACCATCTGAATGAGACCAGGTTTGATCTCAAAGTTGTTTGCATTGACTGCAGGTCTAGTTATGCTGGTTTGGTTGCCATTGGTGCTTGGCATAGCATAGTCCCGTAGCAACCTCTGATTCTGATTGTTCTGATTTTCTGCCATGGCTATTGCTCGTTTCTGCTTAAGCCTCCGCTCTTTTCTTAATGCCCGTAAAGTCCGTTCTATCTCAGGATCAAATGCTTCAATTAGCTCACAGGTACGTGGCATGCACTATGGCAATCTGCAACAGTTAACCAGAGAAAAAATAAATAAAT
This sequence comes from Protea cynaroides, assembly GCA_028583415.1. Lineage (NCBI taxonomy): Eukaryota > Viridiplantae > Streptophyta > Magnoliopsida > Proteales > Proteaceae > Protea > Protea cynaroides. Next base: position 45,923,957 of record CM053271.1, on the reverse strand, counting down.
AAAATTCTAGCTGAATAATAAATTGAACACAATTGGATTAAAATTTACCAACGAATTCACCCGACAACCTTATTAAACTAGAAACACTAAGAACAAAAATAAATAAATAAAATAAATAAAATAAATAAATAAATAAATAAAAATAAAATAAAATAAAATAATACAATCCAAATTAATAAAGAGAATCGTTTGTTTTGATATTGAAAACACCACTCCCCGGCAACGGCGCCAATTTTCTTGTTTTCGAATCCGCAAGTGTACGGGTCGTGCAAATAATATAATGATAAGTCGAGTAACGTTTCCACAGGGAGAATGTTCAATTACCAAACCTAATTAATTCTCTCTATTATTTAGACAACTGAATTACCAAGATTAATAATTAATAAGCAGATTATGAAACCAAAGATAGGATTCGGACTTCCTCAATTGAATTATGCTTAACCAAACCAGACTTATTGAATAAATTTATGTTGATGCAACGATCAATTCCTTAAGATATTTTGTTATCTCTTTCAAGAATAACAAATTATGCCCGTATTAATCCTTCATCTACTTTCGTGTTTGCAGGATTCTAATACAAACTCATTACGTTCATTAAAATTAAAACAAAGATCACAATGGTGAGCCCTTATTTCTAAGAAAATACTCAACCAATGACTGATATTTTTATGAACTAATATCAATCTTCTGCTTTCGCCCCCTCAATTGATACCTTGAGATATGCAATTAGTGATCAATTAATCACATGTAAAAAAATACCAGATTGCATAAAACATAATCATTCAAAAGTTAAGGATTTAATCAACACAATTTCAATGAATCCATCCTAATCCTAGAATAAGAAATCTAACAATTCATCATTGACAATTCTAAAACATAAACAAAGGGATCACAGAGAAAAGGGAAGAACTCGTAATGGGAATAGATGAAGCTTGAATCCAGGATTTCTCTCTAGTCTTCTAGCTCCATCCCTCTCGAACTCTCCACCTCCAATGTGCCTTGTAGCCCCTTCTATGAACAGCTCCTCTTGCTCTGTGTATTTTTCTTTTCTCCTTCTTCTTAATTTATAAGCTTACAGTCCCATAAAATCAGTCTTTTACAATCTTGCATCTTACCCAATTTGTTGGAGAATGCTGATTTTAAGGCAGATTTTGGTCAATTATCTTCCAAATCATTTAGGAATGTAACACCAAGCTTTGAGCTGTCTTGACACCTCTTATTTAGTCTTTATCCAATTCAAAAACCTACCAAATAACCAAAAATAACTAAGAATTAAATAAATTAATAAAATACTTAAAACATTAATTAAATTAAACTAAATGTCTAAGAAAAATTATAAAATTAAACTAAATATGATCAAGAATGTGCTAATTAATTTCATGAGGGTATTCTTGTCACATGGCATCCTCCTCCTCCCATGTGATTTCTTATACATTCTGGTTCTTCCAAACTACCTTGACGTATTGTATAGCTCACCTTCAAAGCTGCTGTATCGTTTGACTGATTAGCTTAATTGGTACCACTTCGAAGGTCAAGTCTTCTGTCAAATCTGGGGCGTCTGCAACAAGAAAATGCGAAGGGTCTCTCACGTACTTCTTCAGTAAGGACACGTGAAAGACATTGTGGACATTAGACATCGCTGGTGGCAATGCATGTTGGTAGGCCACTTTGCCACATCGGGATAGAATCTTATATGGTCCCACAAATCTAGGACACAACTTTCCTTTCTTCTCGTACCGTTTTAGGCCTCTTACTGGTGATACCTTCAAAAATACTTTATCACCAACGGTGAATTCGAGGTCTCGGCGCCTGTTATCAGCATAGTGCTTTGACGCACTTGAGCTGTCTTTACTCTGTTCTTGATCTGATCCACTGCTTTGTAAGTTTTCTCCACAAATTGTGGTCCTACGATCCGTCTTTCTCCAACCTCGTCCCATAACAATGGTGTCCGACATTTCTTACCACAAAGGCCTCATATGGGGCCATCTGGATCGTAGCCTGGTAGCTATTGTTGTAGGCAAACTCTATGAGTGAAAGCTTCTCATCCCAAGCCCTTTTAAAGTCGATAGCACATGCTCGAAGCATATCTTCTAGGATCTGGATGGTCCTCTCTGACTGACCATCTATTTGAGGGTGGAAGGCTGTGTTGAACTTTAGTTTCATCCCCATGGCCTTCTATAGTCTCTTCCAGAACTTTGATGTGAAGCGTGGATCTCTGTCAGATACTATACTCTCTGGGACACCGTAGAGTCTGACAATATTTTTCACATATAATTTTGCCAGCCTTTCCATGGTGTATTGTGGTCTGATAGGGATAAATCTTGCAGTCTTGGTGAGGCGGTCTACAACTACCCAAACTGCATTTACTGACTTCGGAGTCATCGGTAGGCCAGTGACAAAATCCATGGTAATACAATCCCATTTCCATGCTGGCTCAGGTAATGGTTGCAATAAACCTGTGGGCCTATGTCTTTCCGCTTTGACTTGCTGGCAGTTTAGACATTGAAATACATATCTGGCCACATCTCCCTTCATACCCCTCCACCAATACATCCTCTTTAGGTCATGGTACATCTTTGTGCTCCCAAGATGTACTAAATATGGAGTGGAGTGAGCTTCCAACATGATTCGGTATCTAATTTTCAGATCTTCATTCTCAGGTATGCATAAACGTCCATGATATCTGAGTACCTTGTCTGCATCTAAGGTGAAATCAGGATTGGCTCAACTCTTTTCCAAATCTTCTTGCACTGTCCTGAGGTATGGGTCCTGTAGGACTACTGCTTTTACCTCCTCTTTCAGGTCAGGCAAAATCTTCAGTGCTGCGAACATAAAAGTAAACTTGTGTATCAACCCTTGCTCCACTGGGTCATCTGCTGACCTTAATAAGAGCTGTTCTTCATCCTCTGATGAGCCAGAATCTGCAGCACACAAAGTAGCATTTATACTTGGGCCTGCTTTGAGGTTCGATGCCCATTTTCTACTCAGAGCATCAGCTACAATATTTGCTTTACCAAGATGGTACTGAATGTCACAGTCGTAGTCTTTGAGTAGTTCTAACCACCTCCTCTGCCTCATGTTCAAGTCTTTTTGGGTGAAAAGATATGTCAAGCTTTTGTGGTCAGACTTTATCTGAAATTTCTCACCATACAGGTAATGCCTCCAAGTCTTGATAGCATGAATGACTGCTGCCAATTCTAAGTCATGGGTAGGGTAGTTCTTCTCATGCTCCTTAAGTTGTCTTGATGCATAGGCTATCACCTGTTCTCCTTGCATCAGCACACGTCCCAGTCCCAAACCTGAAGCATCTGTATACAGTGTGAATGGAAGACCTGGAGCAAGAATAGTCAATATAGGTGCTGAAACCAGTCTTGACTTCAGTGTCTGAAAGCATTTCTCATATTCTTCGGTCCATACGAACTTCCCCCCCTTCTTGGTCAACTTAGTGAGTGGAACGACAATCTTGGAATAATCTTCCACGAACCTTCTATAATATCTAGCTAAGCCCAGGAAGCTACAAATTTCAACAACTGTCTTCGGTGCCTCCCATCCTACTATGGCTGAAATTTTGCTGGGATCCACCTTAATTCCTTCAGTAGATACCACGTGACCCAAGAAGGCCACTTCGTCTAGCCAAAATTCACATTTCTTGAACTTTGCATAGAGCTTCTCTCTTCTTAGTCTTTGTAGTGCCGCTCTTAGGTGCATTGCATGCGTCTCCTTGTCCTTGGAGTATACTAAAATATCATCTATGAATACTATAATCGACGTGTCCAACATGTCATGGAATACTCGGTTCATTAGTTCCATAAATGATGCAGGTGCATTGGTCAATCGAAAGGACATCACAAGGAACTCATAGTGTCCATATCTTGTTCTGAAAGCTATCTTGGGGATGTCTGCCTCCTTGATATCGAGTTAATGATATCCTGACCTCAGATCAATTTTTGAGAATACACTTGAACCTTGCAGTTGATCAAACAAGTCATCTATTCTAGGTAGTGGGTATCTGTTCTTGATGGTGATCTTATTCAACTCTCGATAGTCCATACAAAGACATACGCTACCATCCTTCTTCTTGACAAATAGTACAGGTGCACCCCAAGGTGAGATACTCGGTCTTATGAAGCCCTTGTCTAATAATTCTTGTAGTTGGGTTTTTAACTCCTTCAACTCTATGGGAGCCATCCTGTAGGGTGCCTTGGACACAGGTGCCACCTCTGGTAGGAGATCTATCACAAACTCAATTGCCTTGTCTGGTGGTAATCCGGGTAGGTCTTCTGGAATCACATCGGGAAATTCCCACACTACCTCTATATCCTCCATTTTGGACAAGTCAGCAGTTACATCCACAACTGATACGAGGTATCCTACTCCCCCCTTCTCTAAGCACCTCCTTGCTTTTAGGGATGAGAGTATAAGCTTCCTCTTCCTAGGCAACTTAGCCCCTTTAAAGTTGAATTCCGTTCTTTCTCTGTCCCTGAAAACTAACTTCTTCTCTGCACATAACAGGCTTGTTGAATCTTGAGATAACCAGTTCATTCCCATAATGACATCGAAATCTGACAGCTCAAGCTGTATAGATTGACTTCCAACTCTCGTCCTTCAATGTGTACTGGGTAAGGCCCATAATACTCTCCTAACACCACTTCCATTCCCATGGGGGATCGAACTAATAGACTTGGTTCCAAAGTCTTGATGGGTTGATCTAGTCCTTTCCCAAATGATTACTGACATAAAGGAATGGGTGGCCCCTGAGTCAAACAGGACTCTGGCGGGTACCCCTGCTATATTTACTGTACCTGAGGTTTTTAATTTCTCCTTTAGTTCTATATGCTCAAACAATTAATGCAGTAACTAAGGAGTAATTATAGAATCATACCAGTAACTACATCAGGTGATGCGGCTGCTTCCTTTGTAGTAACGGCATAAACTTTGCCTTACTGCGGTTCCCTCTTTGGCAGTGGGCATGTTCTGGCATAGTGTCCCACCTGTTGACAATTGAAGCACTTCACACTGGTGTTCTGTCCCGTCGCCTGTTGTGTCACTGCAAGAACATGTATGGGTGGCATTGTGCTAGTTGGTGGCCTGAATGGACGATGTGGTCTGTTGTTTCTTTCGCCTTGGACCTCATGGTTAGGCCTCTTCAGACCCCTATTCTGTGCAAAGAAACTATCTCTCTGGCTTGCTTCAATGACTCGAGCCACCTGTACAACTTCATTATAGATCTTCAGTCCTCACCCCAACACATGTTCTCTTATGACACCCCGAAGACCCATTGTGAAGCGACGAGTCTTAGTTTCTTCCTCCTGCATACTGGTTGGAGCGAAGAAAAACAACTTCTCATACCTCTGTTGGTTTGCCTCTATGGTCATCTGAGACTGCTGTAGATTGAGGAACTCCTTCTCCATCTGGTCGCGGAAACTCCTTGGTAAGTATTTTTCAAAGAAGGTCTCTTTGAATATGGGACAAGTGATTATATGGTGCTTTGTCTCCAGGTATCCTCTAGTCGAGTTCCACCATCCATTGGCTTCTTCCTTCAGCATATGGGTGGCATATAACACCTTTTCCTCATCAGAACACTCTAGTAAACGAAAGTTCTTTTCCATCTCGGCTATCCACTGTGCTGGCCATAGTGTTTTCCCTGGCTTTCCTGTAAAGTTTGGTGGCTTTAACTTTAAAAATCTGTCCACCGCTCTAGAAAGACTACTCTGTCCATATGGTGCCTGACCATACCATTGCGGCTGATATGAGTAACCACTCTGATTCACTCCCTGATAACCACCATGATATGCACCCTGATATGCACCCTGGTCCTGGTTAGGGGTGGGTGTCCCTGTAACCGACTGGGGAAACGTGTTGTGTTGGTTCGGTTGTTGTTGTCCCTCAATAGCTGTGCTAACCCCTATTGGTACCGTATTTGCATGTGTCGATACAGGCCCAGGTGGCCTAAACATCTTCAATATTTCGTTGAAGAACTTCTTCTGCTGTGCTTCCATGTGGGTGGCCAAATTTGCCACTAGGGTCTCAGAGTTTGTGTGTGTCTGACTCGGCAGTGGAGATTCTTCATTGTCTCTCACCAGATTTCCACTTTCATTGAGAAGGTTAAGTTCTTCCCCATTTTCCATCTCTTCATTTTCTTCAGAGTTTTCTGTCCCTAAATTCCTTTCCATTGGAGGTGCCCTTGAGTGACGGTGTTTGCGAGGAATTCTACGACCATTTCCTCTCACCATTGCAGCCTACTGAATTCTCCTTATGATATCTGAATGCATTGAACACATATGAGACAAATGAGACAATTATTTAAAATGATATTATTCAGTCTCAACATATATACTAAAAATATCAATCGAAAGGCAAACAGACAAAATCTTAAATTTTTCTCGGAATTTTCTAGGCAAAATCATTGATTCCGATCGTACCATACCGGCAGGAGGTACATACCGGTCGCACCATACCGCAGGAGGTACCGGTTGCACATACCAGACCTTGAGTGCGACCGGTATCACTGAAAGACCCTTTAAAATCATGATTTTTGCTCTCATTTCTCACTTTTCTCTTTGGTGTATACTCCGGTGGTGATTCTTCTCCGAATTGCTGAGTCTCTACAGTCCAACCGGTGCTCCTAGGAGTGTTTCCCCTCAACCAAGAGTATCCAACTCGTTTCTAAGGTAAGCTTCTCCCTTTCTTCCTCTCTTTGAGAAAAAACTTCATCGTCCTTCATGCCCAAAACCTATTTTTTCTTGATTTGAAAATTTTTAACTGTAGAAAACTTTCTTTGCCTGAGAAAGGTTCTTGGGGTCTAAATGAACAAAACCCCTCAACCTATTCGAAGTTTCATCAGTTGGTTTGGGAGAAACCCTAAAATTTCAACTTTTAACCTAGGTTTCTAGGTTTTTTGAAATTTTAAAAAAAATCTGCTATTATGCCTCTATTTCCTTGTCTTGCGTTAAAATTGTTTGATCATGTATTAGCATTGTGTTACCACGTAAGTCCTCCTACCCTAATGGGTGAGTTTGAGACTTTTGCTCCATTTTTTGCCGTTATGCTGTCAAAATTTCGACAATTTCTTTCCTAACTTTCTCATGTTTTCCTTTGCTCCACAGCTTACAACATGTCCGGATGCCGTGGTGCGGGTAAACGATCTTTTGCGCCGGGTATGCACAGACCACATCCTCCTCCCCAACTCTATGATGATATATTTTTCCAGTCAGAGGCTGCAGTGGCGCGCCTTCCATGGTTCCAAGTAAAAAGCATTGAATCGGGTCACTTTGTGAACTTAGAGCACCTGCACCGCTTCGATGTGGAGGCCGCCTTTGGGGCGATGGGCTGGTTGCCCATTATTCAGTACAAAGAGACCACCCGTCCCAATTTGGTAAAACTATTTATTAAATATCTGGAGGTAAAAGGGAATCCGAACGATTGGGAACATGCTAGGGTCTTCGGATTACTAGCTATGTGAAAGAGGTGATGATCTCTTTCAACACGGCTGAGTTGGCTACACTTCTCGAGATCCCAGATGATGGGGAACTTATCTACTGTCTACCCAGAGCTAAAGGGTATCTTACTGAGGACATGAGAGTAGCCATTGCTGAACAGATTTTGTTACCAGGCAGTATCATGTTAGCTGCAAACCTTCATCCCGTGCCTCGCTTATACTGCCATATTATACAGTATGACATTGTCCCCCAGAGTGGTCATTATGGAGAGGTGTCCCAGTTGACTCAGTACCTCACCTACTGTGTTACTACCAGGAACCGAGTCTGCCTGCCTTACCTGATCATCCGTACCATGATTCATGCTGCAAGGCCCAATGTAACAGGAAATCTTTCATATGGTAGGTTGATTACAGCGTTGTTGCACCGCTTAGGTGTGGACAGGCGTGGTGAGCCAGCTTTTGAGGTCACTATGAGTTCTGACATAGATGTTGAGGCCATCTATAAGATACAGATGGATGAACTAGAGCTTAGTGATGAGGAGCTACAGGCTCGTCCTCTTCCACCTAGGAGCCAGGCGGCAGCCGTAGCAGCCGCAACAGCAGCTAAGGTAGGAGGTGATGGGGATGCACACATGGAGGACATCCCTGCACCTGCACTCCAGCCTTCTCCCGTTGCAGGACCATCTCAGCTTCCTCCAGATACACTGATGAGCATGCTCATGGAGATCTGAGATGCTCAGCGGGAGATGAGTCGGGACTTGGGGCGTCTAGCTCGCAGCCTACGGGTAACGCAGGACCAGGTTCATTGGCTTATAGAGGCGTACGAGCGTGATTATGATATCACAGATCTGATACCACCTAGGCCCACATCTCCACCATAGTCTAATCTAGTTTCATTTTTTATTTATGTGTGGTTCATTTTGTTAACAGAGTAACTATCCAACTTGTGGACTGTACTCTGTCGTACACTTTGTATTTATTTATGTTCATATTGTTAAAGAGTTAATTGGTTTTCTTCAAAAACTTTAGAGATTAAAATTTCTCTTTCATTAATAGTATATTATGCATCTTCTTTTAATTCTCAGGTATCAAACAAGCTTATGGTGTGCTTTTATTAAAGTTTTTAATTTTCTATCTCAGTTCATTGGACACAGTTAGATGCATAATGGTTAGCTGGACAGAGCCTAAGTGCTCTGATACCAAGTTGTCACACCCCAATTCCGGCTGAACCAGAAGTGTGAGTGAACCGTCTCCAAACCATGGCTCACACCAGGATCTCAATAGACCGTGTCAACAAACCATTCCCAGCAATCAAACATAATCAAAGAGTAATAAATAGCAGCAAAATTAAATAGATAAACGAACTGAGCTCTATATTGTAAGTAAAATAATTATCCAAATTATGCCATCATTCACAAACTTAAATAATTATATATTACAATCTATTGCTTTAAAATAAACCATCTCTAAAGGAAAACACAAAATGAGCACTCGCATGATGCGTCATGCTTGTCCTCTACTGCCTGTGTGTCAATGGCAGTGACTGTACTGTACGCTGGGGCAGTCATGAAGTCATCAACAGTGTACCCTGCATCAAAATCTGAAAAGAAAGAATATATATTCGGGTGAGCTCACAACTTAGCTCAGTAAGTACAAAACCAATGCAACATACAAAATGTATGAGATAACATTACAATTTGGATTAGGTATAATTTGCAAAATGCTATGGTAAGGTTTGGCGGCCACCGCACCTCCATGCACGAGAGTGTGAACACACCCATCAGTAAGGCAACATTTCACACTACTGTTGTTGCCCCACATCACTCACTCTGGTATAGAGATAGAGCTAGAGTCTGGCGGTCAGGCAACAATCCACACTACCACGTCCTCCCCCTGATACCCTATACTGTACCAATACCTAAACCCCTATTGGCAAGGGGTTGCAAGTGGGTTCCGTTTCTAACCAATCCTATATGTCAATACAGTATCTATGGCCCTACCCCAGCACGGCTCCCTACGACATAGAGATAGGGCTCGAGTCTGGTGGGCAGGCTAAACCACAATCCCATGTCCTCCCCCTGATACCCTATTTGCACCAAGCCCGCTAAGGTAGACGACGATATGAAAATGTGTTAGTGTGAGGATATATTCAGGGTTCCACTCCCCTTCACATTCCACACACTAACTAAAAAGATACACATGCCGAAACAACAACATCCTAGCATACGAATATGCATGAATAGATAATAATAATTTAAACAACTAGAATGGCATATGAAATGCACAAACATCAGACAATATACACAGATACAAAATAATCACAACAGTTTACTATTATTTGGTTAATTAGGGTTTGGGGTCTTATCCCTTACCTGACGCGTGATTGCAAGTCCGTTCTGTGTCGCAGGGTCTTCTCACGCTGTCTACAGGTCCTACATGATCATACTCATAAGTTATAATTAAATTATTAGGGTTACACTTGGTCAGAACCAAGTCTGGCCAAGCAAACAGGCTTCGGTAAGCATATCGATAGTGGTACCGGTGTCAGTAGAGTGAGACCAGTATGTCCTGCGGTATATACCGGTGTCACTCTGAGCGAGACCGGTATGCACCTGTAGTATATACCGCAGGCCCATACCGCAGGACATTATGTCCAGCCGGTATGTCCTGTGCTATATACCGTAAGGCCATACCGCTGAACTTAGGTCTAGCCGGTATGTCCGATGGTATATACCGCAGGACTTATTGTCCAGCGGTTAGGTCCGGCGGTATGGGTCCGAGAGCTCGATCTCAGATCTCCCTCCCCCGTCGGTCATTGGCTTGGTTTCTAGGGTTTTTTCTAAACCATTCTATGGTCCAAATACTCGAAAGCCTTCTAGGTTTCGACTATTTCATCGCATCAATCCCAGATTGGATCTTAATGAGAACTAGGGTTTTGGAAGTTTTAAGATTTTGGATCGTTGCGCCGTTTCACGGCTCCGATCCGAAATCCTAACATTACTAAGAAGGTCGAGCACTTACCGGTGTTTGTCGGATGGCGGCGTGCTCCTCCAATGGAAAATCCCTCTTCTTGAGCGGTCTCCTTCCTCCTTGCTCCTTCTCAGATCTCTTCCAGACGCCTAGGGTTTGATAAGGTTTGGAAGGATCAAAGGAGGGTTGGGAGGCATATATATATATATAGTGGGAGACCGTTCTAGGAAGGTTTCCCACGGTTAGAAACTTTCCAAATTTTTGATTCGGAGTGTGGGACCCGTTGGAGTCCGTCTCTAGCCGTTATTGCACATACCGGTCGCACATACCGGTCTCACTCAGTAGGAAGGTTTCCCACGGTTAGAAACTTTTCAAATTTTTGATTCGGAGTGTGGGACCCGTTGGAGTCCGTCTCCAGCCGTTATTGCACATACCGGTCTCACTCAGTGAGAGTGAGACCGGTATGTAGAATTTATATTTTTACACATCGCTTCTCATACCTGGATCTTGTGGTTCGTCACCCGGCCTCGCCTT